>JAQFYC010002834.1:0-23343 GCA_034694165.1 Tomocerus mixtus | reverse complement strand
GTGCCATGTTAAAAATTCAATTGTCATGTTCTATGGGCTATTGCTCGACGAGAACATTAATAAATTCAATCAATCAATCAATCAATCAATCAATAATGCACTGATGCAGATTTAACACAATGATTTTTAACATAATTACAATGACTTAACGTTTGTAATCATGTACTCTCACTATAAGCATTTATTCATTACGTTGTTAGTTAGAAAATATAAAATCGATGTAATACATCCAATTGATACATTGGAAAGCGCAATATAAATAATATACTTACATCACCTTTCGAGTATTTTTGTCTAGGAAAATGTAATTGTCGATTTGTTGAATAAATTAAAAGTAGAATACACGTGTTTCTGTCTTTTACTAATGGAGTGCATGCATTAAATTCTTATAGCCTCATATTAATCAATCGTTCATATTCATATGGACCTATACCTAATTTAATTTTAAGGACATTTATTTTATAGGGCTATGCAATTCACTGCAATCTCACGAAATTACATTATTATATAGTTATAACAATATTTGTGGTTTGTTATTAACAAAAACTTCTGTCATTATTTAGTACTATAACAATAAAATATAATGTTGTTCAGTACAAGTGCAGCTGGATTTAATTCCATATTATAATTATACAAATTTAGCTGTTATCTATTGACTGGGCTATACTAGATATTACAATCTCTTTCCTTAGTAGAATTATGCAATTAATTGCTGTAGTCACTTCGGTTGTTACCACTCTCAAATGCCACAATCAAGCCGAATGAAAAAGTTTTGCTCACATGTTGATCTAAGTATTTTATCTGTATCTATTAAAGCGAATACCTACCAAAGTGTATAAGAACCAATTAAAAATTAAAACTGTATACAAAATTACAAAAATGTTGAACATAATACACAATTTTACGTTTTACTGAAATTCTTTTATGGATGAATAATTACAGAGAGTTATTATATACATAACATGAAAGGAGTGTTTCAGGGGTCCAAAATATTCCTTATGTGCTGAATACACTGTAAGTACAGTATTAAAATGGAAATTTTCATATTATTGAGACAGAGGCCAAAACTTTAGCATAACTGTACCTTCAACTCAGCTTAATTATGGCTTTTGAGGCAGGATCACATATTTCTTGCTGGCTCTCCTTGGTATTCCCAGCTTTAATGACACTCCATACAGATTCCACGATAATTGAACCCATAAAATTCATTTTTATCCACCGAAATCAATCATAATCTGTCACTTCATAATAATATATCGATTTCAGTGGAAAATACTTATGCAAGTCTCAAATGCTGTCTCCCTTCGAGTGTTGCGGAGAGTCGCTATACAAATATATATTAACGAACTCAACGACTTTGTCCTTCAGGTAAAAGCTTAATTAAATCCAGCAGATTTAAATTTTCAACCTGCAGAGCTTTTTCCACGGTCATCATGTTGTGTCGTGCTGCCTTTACTCTTCTGCTGGTTTGCTCCTCGTTAGCAATAGCCGGGGCTCGATTGAAACAAAGTTAGCTTTGCAAAATATATTTTAAAAACATATAAATAGAAAAATAAATTTATATAAATAAATTCTAAATTATTACTTTTAAAATGACAAAACATTTTGTACATCTATAATAAACCTTTACGCACTGTTTAATTAATAAAAACTTATTTGATTCCCTATTTTTAATGTAATAATTTAATGATTTGTCTGTTTATCCCATAGGAAGAGCAGGCGGTCCCAGTGAGACTCCAATTGCTGTAACTCCACCAAATTTTGCTGGAGGGGAAATTGCAAACGATGCCCCTCCTGGACCATTTTTCCAAGACTTTGAACCCCCATTTCCAACTGACGCTTGTAAAAGTTTATTTTTATCTTGACAATCACTCTCTTAAGTACTTCAATTATATATTTTGATTTAAAGTAATTCAGAAAATTAATTATAATAGGGTGGTCTGGGCTGACAGTAAACAATCAAAATGCGTAAGCACTGATATAATTTGTTACTCCAATTAATTTTCTAGGAACAACATGATACTGATATTATAGAAAGGGATAAAATATATTAATATAATGTGAAATATCACTGCAGTGCCTTAGCCGGTCCTTTCCCATTTATGTCTTCATCAACGAACACTGGATTTTCATTCGGTGTTTCGGACAGACGAGTTTTCGAAGGAACATCTTTAAAGGTGGCTACTCAATTAGATTGGAGTGCCTCGTTCGCAGATTTGCCAAACAATATCACAAACCGTAAAGCCACAGCTTGGGATACGCAAACTGTTTCACTCCAATATTTTAATGATGCTGGAACTAAAATGGACACGACTCTTGTTCCAGGATCACCTTACATTACACTCACGTACCAAAATGCAAGCGTCATACTAACATCACTCAGGGGAAATATTGCAAACTTTGAATGGGTTACACCAGGTAGGTAAATAAACTACCTACGTAATTGTTATGGTACATTTATAACTTAAGTTTAAATAGTGAGCAGAATAAAATTCATAAATATTAGATTCTCTTTTAAAAATCATCTAAAGGTTGAAAATTGCCCATACAAACAGTTTTACATGTAATTGTTATATTAATTAAATAATTCTATTATATAATTAGGGACTAAGGCTAAAGTTACAAACGACGGTTTGGTTTACATTATCTATGTTATCGGGACAACTATTGAGTTCACACAAGCTCAAAAGACGCTAACGTCACCGGAAGGATTTTCCGGAACACTCCGTATTTCCAAATTGAAAGAAAATCAGGAAGCTGTTTTGGATGCACACTCCGGAACGTATGCCACTGGGCTTACAATGTCTTACGATGTAACCGGGGATGTGGGAATGGAAACTTGGATTTGGGATATTGTTGGAAATGCAAATGAACTTTTAATATTGAGCTGGCCACATCACAGGTATAAATATTCGTTGCAAAACTATAAATAAATGACAAAATGTAGAGGAATATCAGAAAACTGTAATTTACAATGACGCAATTTATGAACGACCCACATCGTATTACTCCGTATTACCTACATATTTTGCGTCTATATTTAGTAATGAATTTGGTATTACTTTATTATTTTTAAAGGAAATCGTTACAAGAACCAACCTACGAAAATATCGAGTATCTTACCTTGAAAGGGATAATGAGAGGTGTCATTGGAAATCGTTGGGTTTTGAAACACGACTTGCCAACGATATCCTGGTTTGCTGAAAATGCTCCCCAGGCATCATGTGTCGCAGAATTAATTAAGACTTTAGAATCTGAAGTCAAAGGTTTGCATGTAATGGTTCCAGGAGATTTCTATTTCTGGGGAGGAGCTTTCGGTAGGGCGTCCCGATTAGCACTTATAGCCGAGCACCTTGGGAGGGAAGATCTTATTGACAGTGTAGTATCAATCTTGAAGGAGAGTATTGAGCCTTGGTTTGACCCCGAACATGATCCAGCAGCTGCTTATGAAACGGGATGGGGAGGTCTCATAAACAAGAATGGGTGGAACAACACCTGGGTCGATTTTGGAAATGTAAAGCTAAATGAATATAACTTTTAAAATTATATTTTGTTTTCTTGCCTGCAAAATGTTCCGAATTTTAATATGCATGCAGGCGTATTACAACGATCACCATTTCCATTATGGATATTTACTACAAGGAGCAGCAACAATTGGAAAATACGACCCTGCTTGGCTAAATCAACACATTGACTTCATGACACAGTAAGCATTCGATCATTTGTTAACGTGGAAATTGAATATTTAAAAAAAAAGGTTTACGTGAATATATTTTAAAATACTTAAAAGCGTAATTTTATATTGTAAAATTAGGGCAATTGCAAATAAATTATTAAATTGATAGTGTTGCTCGAGATGTAGGAAATCCTTCACCAAATGATCCACATCACACTGTTACGCGTCACATGGACTTTTTTGCAGGACACTCTTGGGCTAGTGGTATTGCAAACGGCGGGGGAGGACGAGACCAGGAAAGTTCCGGAGAAGCTATCAATGGCTATTATGGTCTTTTGCTTTTTGCACAGGCTACCAACAACCAACCATTGATAGATTGGTCTCGACTGCTCTTAGCAATTGAAATAGCAGGTGCCCAGGAATATTGGCATTTGTATCCTAACAAAAACAACACTGCGTACCCTGAGCAAGAATTCAGGGATATGGTCACCGTGGGAAACGTTATGGATTGGCAGGCCGGTGCCTGGCTTTTCTGGGGTAATGCCAGAACGCAAATAGCTGCTATTCAGATTTTGCCTTTGACTCCCATTGGTCAATATACATTTGACAGAGATTGGATGGCTGAAGTGGTTCCCTATTGTCAAGCGGAATTGGACGATGTTACTGTTGGGGACTCATTTAAATCTGGTATAACAAGTTTACTATGTATTTTGATATTTTGTAACGCTTCTAGCTTTTAGTACAAACATTATTAGCAAAACGAAGAACAAAGAGACCATAAAAGCACCCTGAAAATTGCCGTACCTTTACTTTACTCTCCATGCAATTTCTAGTAAGGCTCTGCTGAGAAAGAATTTTATGTTTAAAAATAATACTGTTTTCAGTCAACCAACGGAAATCTTTTGTCAACAATAGAAACTATTAATTATAATCAAAAAGCGAGCAATATTTCTTACAAATTACATAATTTTGCAGTGATTTACGCCGCCTATTCCAAAGTGAATCCTCAACAAGCCTACATTTACTCAGAGAGACTTTCTGACTGGGGATCCGGAAACTCGGCATCGAATCAGCTCTATTTCGTTTCCACGCAGTCATCTGACGAAGACATTTGTCTTGCAAGTTTACAGACACCTGAAGGAATGTTTTGGATTCAAGATGTAGCAACTAACCAGTATGTCACCGTTGGATCTAATGGCCACCTAACCGCCAACACACTTGCAGATGTCCTTGCCACAAAATTTTCTTTAGCATTTAAACCTGGTGGGGGTACGATCAAGTCTCTCACTAATGAAAAGTTTATTAGCGCCAATCCCAACGGTGAAAGTCCTCTAAACGCCAACCGGGACACTGCAAACTCCTACGAGACGTTTCGATGGGTAGCTCAAGAAAATGGAAATTATCAGCTGACCGCAATGGTAAATCGCGCGCAAATCAGCACTTCAGATGTTGATGGGAAACTTTACAACAACGCAAACTCCACAAATGACGTCCAACCAGGAGAATACCGACTTGTGGAGGCGGAAGAAACTGAACCGATTGACATTCCTTCCTTCGGGGTTATTAAAAGTCGACAGACGAATAAACACGTCGTGTCGACATTTAATGTGGCAACATTGTTAGCGTCAGCAGATGATATTGCGAACGCTACTTGGTTCACTATTGAACTGCTGGAAGACAGCCCTGTAAATACACCGTTGTATTCTATTAGAAGCAACAACACTAATTTATACGTCACAGGGAATCCAAGTGGCAGCGTTCCTCTAACAGCAACCGCCCCTGCGGTTCGAACCTGGGAAAGATTCCGATTTGTCGCATATCAAGGTGGATTTATCATTTTGCATAATGTTGGAGGACAAGCCATTGCTGTTCAACCGGATACAACAATTCTTAATAATAATAATGCTGCTGATATTAGTGCTATATGGGATATTATTGTCTAAATCTATTTTTGTTCATTTAGCTCATTTATTTTATAACAACTAAAAGTTTAATTTGCTTATTATTGACAGGAGTATAACAAACGAATTTAAATTAAGTGAAATTGTTTACCAATAAATCTGAAAAATTACCAATTGCACTTATTAAATGATTAACAAAAAATTTATTTTTTTTGCATTAAATAGAGAATACTTCATTGGTTCGAACTTTTCGACTTTAAAAGTAATATTTTGATACTTATAATTATGATATCAGTAGATATTAATATTACAGATGTAACAGAAATATTACATGCTAAGGTAATATTTCTTAGGAATCTTCATTGTTATTATAAACGGTTGTGATAAAATATCTATGATAAAATCGAGTTATCTCACTGCTTCCTCATTATAATTGTAAATATCGACATTAGAATATTTGTTATATTCGTACATTTTGATTTAAGGATCTGAATAGCATATTATGAGTTGGGATCGCTTTTGTTCTTTCATCTGACGACATCTACGATAAATGCACGACCAACCCGAAATTCGGATTGGTGCCCTTTGTTACTGGCTCCCGGGTTGGGGATGGTGGTGAGATGAGACGGCTTTAAAGCTTTACCACATTTACATTGTACACTGGACATGACACATGGAGATTGAGATTTACATTAACAAAATGAGACTGCTTTTAATCTGCTATACCAACTTGGAGGACGCAGGACAGGACACAGTGTTGAGAAGTTGAGACTATCTACCTACTTTTAAACCTTTACATTATTATATTAAACCTAATACTATATTAATAATATCAGGTAATCCCTACCAAGAAGTTGATTGATATTTTGTTTCATTTTTAAAATCCTGATACTGCCGGTAAGAAAATTTGAAAAGACAATGCACACTAACAAAAGTAACCAGTCTGTGTACATAGGTATATATAAATTGGACGATACTAGATGCATTATGCTATTATTTTGCGCATTTAGTTTATCACTATTATTAACATTTTACTATCTATTTTAACGTTATCACTGCTGACCTACATTTCATTTCAATTCAATTCAACATTTGCGTTTTATTTTTAAGTACCTTAATCATATTACACAAATACCAAAAGTTTTCAGGAATCAACGACCGATTTATTTAATAAGTTTGATAATGATGCCCACATTGATGTTCTTTTAAATAATATTTTGCATAACAAGAATAGCCGTATAACACAACTCACAGACAACTCGTTTTGTAGAGCAGCGAGTTAATTCGGGAACGCGCGACTGCCATTTGTATTTGTAATTAGAACATGCTAGACATTGGAATTCAAAATCATTGTTATCTTTGTGGATACATACGACTGTCCTAATGTTGTGTCAATTATACAGGAGCATTACAAAAAATATGCATACTTCTTTACAAATAGTAGCATAGTCACAGGCACGGGCGGGGAGGGACATTTTGTGTATATACAGAATACAGACACTTACAGCATAAAACTGTGTATTAGGTACCTACTACCTACCTATTAATTATTTTCCTATGGGCAGATAATACAATCATATTCACATTCCATCGCATCCGTTGTTGAGCACAATATTATTGCATACTATGACATAATGGCACAAACCTTATGGAATAATAATGATACAATTACAGTATGTGTACAAAGTACAAGCTGCAATGCCATGCAAACGAAAGATATTTTATTACGTATGTAGAATGTAGAGTAGAGTCAAAATGAGGGAAGGCAGGAAGGAAGCGATCCAAAAGGAAATGGAGAGCATCCACATTTGGGTGTTGTTGGTAATTCTGCCAGTATGTGTTACCTAATACCTAACAAAACCCATTCCATTTCCCTTCCTTCCCTGTTCCCTACAAACAAATTCACAATCCTACTCTGCATGTACTTGCTAAACAAGTGTTATTGAATTGCTACACTTTTCGACATTTGTAGTTTTATTTTAAAAGCTATACCTACATATCAATAGGTATGCTTCCTATGATTGACCATTCTAAATTATAGCCTTTTATTCTGTATCTATACTATTAGAAGTATAACTTTTAGTAAGTAGATACTACATTTTAAGTCTATTTTATACATTGAAGTATTTTTGTGTCGATATTATTTACCAATATTACTTTATGTAAAAGAATGTCGTAGTAACTATTATCACTATTGGTTTAGGTTGTTTGCTACTTATTAGTAACATATTTCGGCATTACTTTCCTATGTACATGTAATGTTTAAATATGTACCTGGAATGTGTACCAGAAACAAGCAACTCATATGTCGCATACAAAAGTTTAATACAGAATTACCAACTTAAACGAATTTCATGTTATTAAGCACATAAGAATAATATTCTGCCAAATGCTGAACATCGCACTACATTAAGCTCTCAATATAAAATTCTAAATGAATGTTACTCCCTTAAAAGGTTGAATGCTGTCATACAAACCATTTATCAGGACACGGATAAAAGTTTTTTAAATCCTAAAAATAAGTAGCCAATGTAATAATAACATACGCAAAACATCCAACTATTTATTTAATTATTGTAAATGTCTTAAATGAGCGCAACTAATTAGGAAGTATTAATACATATGCCGGAAAACAATTTGAAAAGAAAAATCCCGAGGAAATCAAGCAATTATATTTTTGGCAGTCAATTAATGTGTATTCTTTGGCATTTCAGACTTTGTTATAGAAAATTACTAATAATTATCCGTGCCCTGGTCATTATATGGAATTACATTCAGTGTGCATGTGCACTTTATGACGAATTACAATTATAAGCCTGGTTAATGCACTGAGCTGAATAGAAACGAATAATAGAAACAATTTCTGTACAAATGTAAAATTGGAGAATCCGTAAATATATCTACCACTAAACATACTGCGTAAGCATACGTTTTTGGATTGTATATTTAAAATAATAGATATAGCGTCTACCTGCAGACTATGCTATTTTTCATAGTACTTACTTACTTACTATTTAGAGTCCAAAATCAAATGGACAAAAAACGTAATGCTCCAATATAGTGCTACTAAAAGCTTTACATCTGACTAACAGTGCATTCAGAGCCCATAAATGGGTGTAAATAGTAGTATATGTATATGTATAATGCCTATGTAATCTCGGGTTCAGATGCGGCTTCCTGTTCCACATCTACATCCATACGCTACAAAATAAAGAGCTAAGTCAGTAATAATTCTCACTATTCCTGAATGAGTTCATTTTGACAGATCACACTCCTATATCATCAACGTTATTAAGCTTTTAAATTTATTTTAGTCAGCTACCTCGATAAATACTCATATCTGACTAGACTCGTATTGATAAAATTCAATTATTTTCTCCACTTTTGGGAAGTCTGATTTTCTTTTTCTTTATGAAGAACCATATTGAAATATAATTATGTCCTTAAACCGTAAAAATATTCAAGACCGCGAGAATCTCCTCCGCCCCCATAGAGAGCCATTTTCAAATGTAGAATCTCTAATTATTCTAGAGAGATCTTTAGAGCAAACTGGGCAGAAATGGATAGAAAATCAAAATGTTATTGAGCAATTTATAATTGGTGTGATTGAGACAATTAATACGAGATATCCTGATTTGGAATCCGTTTTCATTCTCCGTCGTCTCCCTACTTTCATGGTAGTTAGGAAAATAAACATTTCTTATATCTTAATGCTATTTCATCGCATTTTACAACTAATGCTTTTACTCTACTTTTACAGGCTCCATTTGTCAACACAAACGAGTATGCAGTCGTTTTGGAAAATTTTAACTTCACACTGAGTTCCCCGTTGGACCCAAGGTGCAGGTCTACTACCGATAGAGTGGGGACCCCCAATTTTGGACAAACGGAGATTTTCCATCCAGACAAAGAGCTAATTAACGCGATCCAATCTAAGGGGCTTCAAGATGCAGATAGAGAAGAAAAACAAAATTTGGAGTCGAGCGAGCCAGAAAATCTCATAGGACAGTTTGTTAATGACAAATATGCATATCGAAGGCAAAAACAATCTTTTCCATATTTAATATATCCAACTAAAACATTATTATTGGTTTATGTACAGCAATGGATAAAAATTAAATAGTACCTTACAAGTCGAAAATTCCTGAAATAAGTACATATTTCGTTAAATTGTTGTTCTTTTTTAATAATAGCCATGAAGTTTTTAAGAGATTTGCGAATTCATTTATGGAAGCTTTGAATTTCAACAAAAATCAGAACGAGCCAAATGCGACGAACAAGGCCCAGATAATTGGACCGCATTTACTTCGGGACGTGAAATGTGGAGGCGACGTGAAACACATTTTGAAATTGATACAGTCTGATGTGCCGCTGACATCCCAGAGAAATTCCCGTTGCGTTGTCAATGTAAACCATTTGAAGTCCTTCGTATCAATTTCGTATGAAGATACCGAAGTGACCATCAAGCCATGTCTCTTCTTGGATAAGGGATACGCAAGAGTATACGCAAATCTTACAGAGAGAATCCCTCTCTACCATTCCTGTATTATAAATATAGGACAGTCTCTTACAAAGGTATGTTTGCTTTGTAGTTAGGTACGCGTTATTTTCATTTTTCTATTATTTTTATTAGCAATCCTCAGTACTCAGCACTTACAATAAGTAAGACTCATTACTCAGGAAGGGCAATTTAGTCATATAACTTTTCATTCCTTACAATTTATCTCATTTTTAATTTGTCTTAAAATGTTTCAATGCAAAAAGAAAGTTTAAGTTTAGTACTAATACAAAATACAAGTGTAATTTTACTGAGTTTCCTCGGTTTTAATAGCAAATACATCTTTATAACGATTAAATATCACTTTTCTGTTATAATTTTCCCAGGGATGCCTCATTTTTCCAACTAGTTTCGATACACTATGGACATTTCAATTTTGGCCTCAAGAATCTCACATTATTTGCACCTACCATCCCAACAGCATTGTTTCCAGACTACTGAAATTACACGCCGCATTTTGCATGAATCCAGCAAATTTTTGGGAAAGTCTCAATAATAATTTCCTAATAGGTATGGATGATTTAACTTCGCTAACTGAAACAAGTGGTACATATCTGAATGCAGATTACACCATAAGTAGCTTTTTGTATGAATTGGAAAACTTTTGTCAAATGGAGGATTGGGCTCCAAGAAATTTTTCAACCCGTTTAATTCACCTCCTGCGGAGCACAGTTGATTGCTACGAGAAAGGATTCCATTCCCATTATTTCACAAAAATAAATGTTCTACGAGGTATTTGGAAAATCACATTTGAAGCTTTCGGAAAAGAAGAAAAATCCGTTTTGAAAGAATTGGATGACATTGAAGAATCGCCAGAAGATACAGCTGACTACTGTGACCGAGATTTGGATGACTTTGATGAGGAATTCGGATTTTTTGATACTTTGGATACTAAAGATGAAAATCAAGGGGAGGTCATGCTTACTTCGGATATGGTTTACAAATCTGTGAATCCATTCCAATCATTAGAAAATATTGCTACTAAAGGGAGTTCCCGCAAAGATAAAGGTGAAAATAAGAAACCTGCAACTTTATCAAAAATGTTTGGATCTACTTTGCTTAGAAAATTTGGGAATAAACTAGGTCGTAGCCAAAGTGATGCTGGGCTACCCGAACCAATGAACGAATTAAAAAAACCTAAAAGTATGGTGGATATTGCATCTGGATTTGAAGAATCAATTTCCCATATGAGAAGAGAGAAAAACGAGTTCACTTTTGAAAATCATCTTTTCGAGGAAACAACATTGACAGCACCGATAGTCCAACACCAACAACATAAAAAATTAAGGAGTTGTTCCATACCCCAACCAGGGTCGTCAACTAGCTCGAGTATGTATCATGAAAATGCGGGATTTGAAAACGAGGGACTAGAACTTCCAGCAGAATCTCTCTATTCTAATATTCTACAAATCCTTTCGGATCTTCCACCTTCTGATCACTTATCTGATTTAGAATTGCTGACCTATTTAGATTCGAGCAAAAGAAAATTGGAATCCCAAGAAGAACTGATAGTCTCCTGGTGTCGAATTATGGATGAGTTTGCAAAGCCAAGAATAATTTGCCCTCATCAGTTTTCTCCGCGCCAAATTCAATATCTGTCCCTGGTTATCCGAATTGTTTCGCAAAGTTCTCCAGGAATTAGTAAATCTTTCAAGAGTTCTAATGCAAAGTTACCCTCTTGGGAAATCAGCGGGGATATTTTGAAAACAATCTTGCACCAAATGCGCTCAGAGATCACGGAAAAGGGATTCCTCGAAGAAAAAAGGAAACCGATCAAGAAATTTAGTTTTAAACTTAAGCGAAGCCTTACTGAAAACTCAAAAACAGTGTCTCGAACTGAAAAGGGTGGGAAATTCAGTTTTCGGAAGGCGAATTCCGATATTTGTAAGAACCATGCTACAAATACTAATAATATCTCCGGAGATAACACAGCAGAACTTGATACGGAACTGGCTATGGAAGATCCAGAGACTGCAGCAACTAAAAGAATGCTCAGTTGGCTCTGGCAGCTCAGAAATTCCCAAATTGGCAGACTTAGTTTCAAAGCGAATAAATACATTGAAGAACTATTTACAGTCAGTTTGGTCAATTCACATTTTCTGGACCAATTTTCCGAACAGAAAATTATTCAAAACTTGGCTCTTAGATCGGCGGTAGCTGTTTCACGAATAATTGCAGATGAAAAATTCCCTCCACATGTTCCCTTATTGTCCGCTTCGAAAAAAGGATGGGCTTGGGCTGAAATGATTTTGTCTCTCTCGGCATGGAATCGTGAAAAAGGATTTGTTATCCAGGCCGAGGTGGCAGCTGACGATACGAATATATTACGCAAGATTGATTATGTCAATTATGCAAGCACTTTGAAAACGGATGTTTCCGGTGATCCTGATTCGGACGCAGTTACTTTGGCATTTCATTCAGAATTAGCAACTCCTATCGGCTGGAATGATTTTGAAGATCCGAGACGCCCTGGCCCTTACACTGTTCCAATACTAATTTATTCTTCTCAGTATTTTAATATGTGGGAAGTGGCGCCTGGAAATATCGTCCATATTTTGTTAAGATTGAAGAAATTCAATGTAAGTTTACGTATTTTGTGTTGAGACAATTTGTTAAAGTACTTTTAACCTGGGATCTGCAAACATTAACTCTAGATTATTTAATATAGTTGGCAGGGATAATATTATGGAATAAGGAATAAAATAAATGCTATAGAGCGCAATTAATTAAGGAAATTTATATTTTCAGAGTCTTCAGCATGTGGGCTCAATGTTGCTTTCGCCGCACCGTAAAACAGCACTAAATGAAGTCCGAAAACTCAACAAGTCTCTATCATTTCGGAGTTACCACTACGACGATAATGTCATGTCAAAGACATTCAAAAGGTAAATTCGTTATTATAGTCTCCAAAGTTTCCATCCATTTCAGTGCATAAGGGTTAAGCTACATAATTGATTATTCATTATTCATTACTGCTACCGTAAATCCTCTAAGTGTGCCCCAGGAAAAATCGAAAATAATTCTATTAGATTATTATTTTATTAGCATTATTCTAAAAGTACATCATTTTGACTTCCGAACTATTGCGGCACAAAACAATTAGAAGATTTACGGCATATAGTATAATAAGATGATATATAATTGAATATTTATAAAAAGGTTAGCAAGTTTACGAGCAACCAGGCAATTATTTGCGGTCAAAAATAAGCAGGAAAGGCTCGGGAACAGAAAATACACTTGCCATGAAATCGGATGCTCTTCTCTTCAACGAGAATCTGAAACAGCAACGACTGTATTCCTGGGAAGGGAATTTGAATGCACTAAAATGTGAACCTTTTATGGTAGTACTTGAACATGGTTAACTATTATTCGCAGATATTGAGAAAAATAAAAGTAAAATAATTGTAAATACATTGTTGTAAACTTATTTATTACAAAATGTATAAGTTGTATCATTGCATTGGTGGTGTAATATTAAATATGACATTATGCAGAGCCCATTTTTCATCCAAGCGGTTGACTAAACACACACATAAGTAGTTTCATGAAATAATTGTATTCCTTTGAAGAATGTTCCCACGAAACAAATTTATTATGTTATCATTGGCAATAAAACAGAATTTTAGTGCTTTGATGATGTATCCATAAGAAGCATGGGAGTCTATATGTAGATCGTCAGAATGAAATTCAGGATTGGAGTTCATTACCAAAACTCTGATATAGTTCTTGTACTTCTTTAATAAATTCTGGCAAAAGTATTTGTTTCATCATATTGACTTGGGACGAGTCTAATAGATCGATTGGAGCCCCAGTCCCGTTTCAAAAAGTATAACAAACCGAGTTCTCTTTGACCCACCAAGTAAGAATTTAATTTAATTGAAAATAATAATATATGTTTAATAGTTTAATATTATTATAATAATTTATAGGATGTGAATTTAAATTATTAATAATATGGCTACATTATTAAATAGCAATTATTAATTTCATTGTCCCCTTTGCCACGCCCATGATGTATTTCACGGATGTTTTCTTTGTGACTGCTACCATTTCGCCAATTTTTGTAACAAACGGTCTGCAGGATCTACACAGGGCTGTTACTCCTTTTAGTTTGTGCTTATCAATTGAATCGTAGCGTTTCCAAGATCTTATGCAGCTTTTAGAAGACTGATTAAGTTTTCCTAAAAAGTGGAGGATAAATATCCAACCTGCCAATAAAGATGTCCCTCCCGTAATGACGATTAATTGAAGTTCCGGTCCCATCTCTGAAAAACATGTGAGAAGAGCTATATTCAGAACTAGCAAGGAACGCGTTACGATTGACTGTAATGGCATCAACAGTTTTCTATAGCAGTTGTTGTAGAGATTGTAGAGGATTTGAAAACTACGAAGACTTTTCGTCAATTGTTCTAGATTCCGCATGCTATCTGGGGTTTTGTAGAATTTCTTCCTATATCTGCGAAGGATACAAATAAAATTATTCGTCCATTCGTTATTTGAAAAGTATTGAAATTTTGGAAAATTACTACTTACTTTAACTCTTTGCATATAATGTGATGATAAATGCTGAAGTAAACCAAGAAAGTTGACATAAACATAGGGAGTGGCCACATTGCCACTTCCAGAATATGCATGACAATTATTATTGGTAGATCAATGTACAAGCTCCTATATTCTGATGGTATTAGTGATGGCAGAAAGACAACTTCCGTCCGGTTCTCCCATATGAATACAGCATAAATGACTGGATTTGATATCATTGTGACAAACATTGCAAACTTTATGATGATGTCCCATTTCTTCACAGATTTGTCAATTGGTCTTATAATTAAAGCTAAAAATGAATAAAAATTCCAATAATTATCTTAGGAGTTTATGTAACTCTGAAACAATCTGATTCTTTCATTTCTCTACAATAAGAATAGTAATATTTCGTTCGCTATTTTTGCTTTGAGATACGTAGTAATAATAATATAAAAATAAGAATTGTATTCCAACCTTTGTAAGATCGAAAATGCATTAACATAGCATTGTACAATTCTACAGTATCCTTTTCCTTGATCATTATCATTATAATACAATGACTGAAAACCGACAAAGGTGTTAGTGGAACAACGCTTCGCACACAAGTCCTAGTTTCCACATTAGCCATCCCAATTGTTAGAAATAACTGCAGTAGTCTTCCCCAAGAAAAAAATAAGTGTAGGAATCGCAATATGTAAATGCTGTTGCAGCGCCATCGAATGTATTTGTTTTTAGAGATTTTCATCAGTTTGGTTTTATTGTCCCAGTATATTTTCGAACTGCCAAAGAAAAATGCTAGTGTCACTAGCACCCTTAAATTTGTTTCCGTTGCGGTAGTAAACATTATTTTCTCTTTAAAGTTTAGAAAAGTTTTGAAATATTGTACTACTACTACAAGTATCAGTAGTAGCAAAATACGATTTTTGACACAACTTGTTACACAAAATATAAAAACGACTCAATAAGTCCCAAAGAATAGCAAAGCTATGTATACACATTTATTTAATTTGACAAAATGGGGTAAAAAAATAAGTATCTAATTGTGCGTATAAATAATAGGAACCCAGCTTACTATACCTTTGGACAGCTACGTTTAAAACCAACACAAAATTAGATACATGTATTTACATTCCATAATTACTTTGTTGTTGCTTTCAAAAATGATTGCGTAATTGAGATGGGAGAACATGATTTTGATTTTAATGCAAATAATTTGTACTATGTAGGTATAGAAACACAGATTTATACAACTGATACTACAAGTTACCTTTTTGTGTACGCAAATTCTTAAAATAATATAGCAATAGGTGATAATGGAGTAAGATATTGAAGCATTTTGACAAGCTTACAGTTCACAAATTGACATTGTATAGGTATCCAGTCAATAGTGCCCAAACAAAATGGTCCAAGCGAATATCTGGACCCATTCTTCATTTTAATGAAAAGTAAATATTTATCATAATCAAATAAACAACGAAATGAGTGTTTCCACTAAAGTAAAATGAATATAATATTTATGTATTCAATTGTTCCTGGGTCCAAATTGCCACTTTTTATTAAATTCCGAATCGCCCACGAACCCAAATGTCCTTTCAAGGATTTCACTGAAGACCCTATTTCTCTCTATTTCTTTACAACACATAGTAATACTAAAATTGTCATTGCTTAGTGAATTAAGCAATTACGAATTGGTAACGAAAATTCGAAACTCCGCAACTATGATATTTTCGATATGGTATGGTATGTAGGTACCCGGTACCTACATACCTAACTGTAATTACAGTACAGCGGAAACTCTTGAGAATATATCATTATAGTAATTATGTTACTTTACGCATTGCTGCGTAATTTTAACAAGAATACCACGAAAGAAAATATGTAACTATCCAACATTTACTTACCTTTAAAGATGACAACTGTTATTAAGTAATCTGATACTGCGACAAGAATGGAGTTTTGTATACGTACCTATTTATGTATGTATGCATGTAGTATGAACATTTATTGCAAGATAGTAATATTATATATCCGGAGCATATTCAAAATCCACACAGACTGTCTTGATATGACAATTTGGAAAACAAAACTTGTTAATGTCCTTTCCACATTTATTTACTGAACATACTAACTAACTAACTAACTGTAATACACATGGAGTACTTTATGTTTTTATTTTTGATAATGATAAGTGGTATCTAGAAATACAAAACTGAAACGAACACTTTATTACTCATTACATGTCTTTATGTGAAAGCTTTATGTGGCGCAATAGATTAGCCTTATTTACAAATGTATTTCCACACAAATGACATTTAAAGGTGATTTCTTTCTTGTGTAATTTGATGTGAATTTGAAGTGAGTATTTCCGTCCAAATGTTTTGTCGCAAAGTTCGCATGAAAAACGCTGCCCTTCGTGAACTACTTGCACGTGTTCCTTGAATTTGTTAAGTCTTTGAAATTGTTTTCCACACGAGTCATAGGCACAGGTATACTTAAATTCTTTCAGGTGTTCTGTTTTATTATGATGATCGAGTCCCGTTGCAGAATTAAAAATTCTTTTGCATTCAAAGCACTGATATGGTTCCAGATTTAACTCTTGGTAATGGTGTCCACGATTATGAAGTCTTAATTCGTTTTTCGTACTGCAAGAATATCCACATAATTCACAGATTACTTGTTTCGTGTGGGAGTGTTGTCTTAATATATGATCTTGTAATTGTTTTCCAATGGGAAACGTCTTGGGACACGTTGTGCATTTATATTTATAGTCCTTCTTGTCTTCGTGAATACATGCCTCATGGATGAATAGTCCTGATTTTGTAGCATATGATCTACCACATACTTTACAGGTATATAATTTCTTCCCTTCGTGAACCCAATTGATGTGATGGTCCAATTTCTCCTTGTCTATTAGTTTCTCATTGCAGATAGGACAACAGTATTTGTACTCTGCGTGCTTCTTTGCAATGTGGTCTCGTAAAGCTGTTATTGAATTAAATATTTCCAAACACTGGCTACATTCAAAAGGCTTTAGATTTAACTCCTTGTAGTGCTGACCTCGCTGGTGGCGCCTTAAATCACCTTTCTTTTTGTAAACATGGCCACACAATTCACACTTAAAAGATTGACCACTATGCAGTGTCAAATGCTGATTTATGTTGTTACACAATTTGCCACAAATAGGGCAAAGAGTCGGTTTTCTCCAGCGAGGCTGCTTGTCATCTTTAAACATTTCCTTATGAAATCTACGGCAATGAATTTTCAGTTTACTTGCGCTACAAAATTTGGCTTCACATTTTGTGCAAAAGTGGATGTAGTAAAGCTGGTTTTATATTTATAAATCAAGTTCTCACAGTGTGCACATTTGTATCCCGTTTCACATCGATATTCTTCATATATTTCTCCAGATGTTCTAGAAGTATTATCTTTAAAGGGAGTATAATCTGATCCTGCAGCAGAGTCATCGTCACTTTCGCTAAAATATCCCTCAAATTTTTTCTTCTTCCGGGAATTAACTAGTTTAAAATATAGCAATTTCAATTATAAAACGAAATACAAGCTATACAAATAACACAAAATTGTACAGGTAACAAACCGATTGTATTATTGGTACTTATTTGAAAAATAGTAAGCGCATTTGCATACCAATTGATCTTTTCAGTAGCCGTTTTCTGCTAAAACAATATTTTTCTTCTTTAGTGAAAGTAGAAGAAGGCGGTGGAAGTGGATCAGCAATTTTAGTCTGTGTTGCAGGTTTCAAAATCTCAGTTTCTGTCAAATATTAACCAAATAATTTTATTAATTCCTAAGTTGTACATCGTATTCTTTTTGTAGAACAAGGTAGTACTGTTTTAATGGTACTGCATTATCCATAGTAAAGTAGTCGCATAAAGTCGTACCAGGCAACCAGAATATTCCATTAAAATAAGTACCACGGAATGAATTTTTTATAACTTTTAAAATTCCCAACAAGGACGAATATAAAGTATCAAGCCGATCAGGGTCAAGTGTCCTGGCCTACCAAATTGCTCAGCCAGGGATACCAGCAGCTTCCAACATCTGTCCCCTCCAAGGATTTTGACAGGAATTCAAAGCTCAGTACTGCATTGCAGCATTACATTGCTAAATTGCTAACCACCTTACCAATTTTTCCATAATTTCTAGGGGTCTCCTCGTGTAACTGAATTAGTGTCACCTCTCAACCAACGACAGCGCCCCCCCCCCGTAATATATCCAATGCCCGCCTGACTCCGCAACGCACGTAAATGACCCCTTACATCAGCCTTCCTTCATGGACGAAATGAGATCAGGGTTTGTTCCCGAGTTAAACTCGGGAACAAACCCTGATCTCGGCGAGTTTACTTTTATTAAATTGCTTTCTTAAAACTGGATTACCTTGCACATGCTGCTCGATTGGTGCTAACGGTGATGGAATATTATTTGAATCCAGACAGTCGGACAAGTCGTCGTTTGAAAAATCCAGGTCAACTTTAATTTCGTCATTATCCAGTATCTCTAGTTCCAGCTTAATATCTTCAACTCTGATTAGCTTCTCGCTATCACTTGAATTTGATTTTGGGTCTGGTCCTGAAATTCATAAAAGTTAAAATTGTTAGTAAGCGAAGCCCATCTGATGAAAGCAACTGAAACACTTATTATAATGTCGATCGAAGACAAACAACAAAAGAAATGTTTTTTGCATTGAGAAAGTATTTTTTAAATGTAGGTATGTATTATATATATGTACCTACCTGCAACTGCAAAATAACACTGCCTGATGCTGTCCACGGATTTCTGCATCTGAGTCATCTGAGGTTGCATTTTACAGTTTCGTTTTCTAGTAATAGCTTTAGAATTCCATTGCAAACTGGACTCTTTGGACTTTTCCAAAAGCAGATATAACTGATCTTCTACATTTTTTAACTTCTTTTGAATTCTGGACAAACTTTTGAATATGCATTTTGCATTCCTAACTATTTCAGTACATTCTTCGCAACATTTGAACCAGTTAGTGGGATTTCCTCGCCCTTTGAGAAGATTTTCGCAAAATGAAATTGGAATTTTCAAGATATTTCTCACTATAAAAATAGCCTCTACTTGATCACCGAGTAATAAATTATTTTCACTTTGATTTTCAGTAATTCCAGTTGTTCGATAATCATTAATAGTTTTATAGCAAATCAAACAAGGACTTCCTATTGGGGACATTTTGAAGCAAAAGCCTTCATTTGTTGTTGATACGAAAACAGTTTTGACTTTTCCTATTTTGATTTTCAATTTATTTATTGTCTCACTGGGATCCGAGATATCAATAGGTCAAACTACATTATTTCCCAGACAATATAAGTTCGCCGCAACTTTTAGGCTTGCACATTTACTCAAATTACTATCATGTACATAGTTTGCTTTAATTAACAGGCTTGAAAATGATTATTTGTGTTCTCGCTTTCAGTTTGAGACACTTTTTAACGAGTTGGTTGAAAAATATTCTATAGAATTTACAATTTTAGCCAAACTGAGCTAACTTATATTCACTCCGCATTTATGTGATATTGGAATAACGGAATAATACCTAGGTTTAGCAATTGTTGCTCCCTTGCTCCTGATTTTGACATTTTATTTCTAGGTATTTACTAATTTGAAAATTATTATATCAATTAGCGTTTAGTTAACAGTTACAATTCATCGCCTTCGAATTATATAGGCTTAGACAATAATTTTAAATAAATAGTACAGTACAAACTTTCAAAATTTGTAAAGTAGATTTGTATGCAGGTTGAATAATACTATGATGTTAATTAAGACACTTTTTAAAGCTTGTGCTTTTTAAATGACGTTGTGAGCAGGGTGACCAGTTTTTTCCTTTCCAAATTCAATGGCCAAAAACCTTCTGGTGTCGGACGTGTAGTAAACCCTCTCACTACAGGAATTAGTGAAATAGGTCTATTCCATTTACATGTAAATCCCTACTAAAACTTTTCATTTTCAAAAATGGATTATGACTACTATAAACTACAATTTGTAAAAATTCTTCTTCATATCCCCGAGAAACAACCTGGAGATTCTTAATATGCCAACCAGTTTTTTATTTTATCAGTTGTTCAGCAGTATAATATATGGAGAAATCAGTTTCTTTACAGGCATTCTGCAATGCTGTATGTGGTAAAGTCTCCGAATCGTGACGTCACAACTTCATTGCTAAGCAATATTACAGAAATTGACCCATCTTCTACAATATATTATTCTATTTTCCTTGCTCATTTGCTAGACAAGGTCTGTATTAGACACGTATCAGCACCAAAAATCTCTCTCCACTCTATCCTTATTTGAATATTATGTTGCAACTTAAAAATTTTGTGTGATTTCTTTCAATTGAGTCCAAGTAAGATATTTGTACATTTGTATATAGTAGGTTGAGCACCCCTGCAACCTCTGGATCCAAACTTTCCCAACGTAAATAATAAATATGGCAAAATTATCTAAATGGGTTTTCTAGTTGAAATTGCGCTTATTACGCGTTCTTTTCTGCGATATCTGTACATAGTACATGGAAGAAGTACATGGAAGATAAATATGTATGAAAACATGTGGCGAAATTCTATCCTTGATGCAAATAGCAAATTTAATTACGTTCTTTTTAATCTTTGTTCATATTATTACTAGTAGCAGAGGAAAGATCAAAAAGTGGTCAAATTACAAAATTGAAACTACATATGTATATATCTTTGCAGTTTCGGAATAAATCAGTGAAAATGAAAATATTTTGGGATTCTATTCTTCAGATGGTTCGATATCCAGGTGGAAACTCCTGATGGGAGATCCAGAATTATTTCTTCCTTCGTTAGCATCTTCAATTGGCTGATGGGCCATATTTGACTGATGATAGTGATGCTGATAGAATTGTTTTTGGAAATCTGTTTTACCGTCGTCATCGCCGTTATTATTGAATGTAGCTGGGGGTGTGGGTTTGACAACAATAGCGAATTCACTCGTACCTGTGGGGTTAATATCATCGATTTCCCTACGTACAATACAGCGATAAATTGTGAATGTGGATGTTGATGTTCGCGTTGTTGTGCTTGTGGATGTTGATGTTCGCGTTGTTGTGGATGTTACTGTTCGGGTAGCAGTAACTGTACGATCAGCGATTGATACATCTAGCAAAAGTGCCAGAAATATGGCAGCCACAAATATTCCAAAGGCTCTCATTTTGGTGAATTTTCTAACAACAAATAAATTCAGTTCAAAAGTCAATATTTCATTGATAATTAAATCTAGACAATTAAAATAATTTTGAAACCTGTGATACAATTTAATGTACTTACATTGTTTAAAACGAATGGGATTCGATTCGAGATAAAATATTAAATGCAGCCAGCCAAAGTGTTGCAAACTTATGATTTGCTATGAGATATGGTTTTGACTTAAATATTAAATACCATTATCTCATTAATGAGCATTATGATATTCTTGGGTGTGTTCTATTCTGTTCGCCACCGTATGGTAAATACTAAATATTTATTAAGTTAAGCTTGCAGGTGTTATACATTCGATATATTAATTATTTTTCATTTGCATAACAAATTCATGTATTACATAGTAATATTACCTTGACTTTCGATAGGACAATGTCAACAAATATAGCACAGTACACGCAATTGCCAAAACTAATGTGTTTTATTTTTTTAATCCGTTTTACATGTACTGGAAGTTTTGTTTGGGGCATACTCCTCCATATACATGGGACCTAGAATTTGGCGGACAGCAGCCTATAATTTGGCCGACAGCCGCCTTTAACTTGGCCGACAGCCGCCTATAACTTGGCCGACACCGAAATTTGTGATTTTGGAGCGTCCGAGCTCCAAAATCGTGTGGTAAGGGGGTATAGTGACACGGGGAATCCAGCTGAAGAATTTCCGGTGCCAGAAAACTTCTACTTCGAGGAGATTTCGGAAGTTGTTTGCAGTTTTTTCTTGGTGAGTCCCTAAGTTTAACAGCTAATCGGGAGCAGGAGGAATTTTTGCTGGCCGGGCCGTGTGGTTTATGGAAATTAGAATGGCCTTGAACTGATCACGGAGTTTCGAGACTACACTACTCATGTTTTCCATCCCTTCTTCAAGTTCTCGATCACCTTCCTTAGGACAGGCTGCCGAAGCATAATGCGTATGTAGCAGTAGAAATGTTTAGACCAGAATCAGTACTTGTCCAGCTCTATTCCGATGGATCTTCCAGTGCAGTGCAGCTAATCTTCTCTGATAGCAACCGTACAACGACAGCACCATAATTAACATACAACAGACACGATTACTAGTCACTATATACCTTACCACACTTATTGGCTCTTACCACCTCTTCGGACAGCTATTCTTTGCCCAAGGCGACTGGAATCTTGATGTAGCAGTTCGGGTAACTACGATAGCTTGTACTAGTACTTGTATCTTACATTAAATATATGATGGCTATGATAGGTGATGTGTGGGTGGTGACGATATCTATAGGTTTGTGTTGTGAACCTAACCAATCCATGTTATTTATTGTCGATTTGGAATAATGCCATTGCTTATAGGTTTGACTTTGGGATCATGCAAATATTACGTTCGCAGTTGAGGGGGGGGAGGGGGTAAGCCAAACTGTTACGGTTTGTTACGGAGGGGGGGAGGGGGGTACATCCAGTTGTTACGTAA
>JAQFYC010002833.1:0-23343 GCA_034694165.1 Tomocerus mixtus | reverse complement strand
TTTTACAATAGAATATAGTGGAGAAAGTTAACACATGGGAATTTGTATGGTGGGTGACTTATGCCGGGTACTGTATGGTAGTAAAAAAAATTAGGACATGGTATAGGAATGTCTGGCATGGTGAGCCTGTTAAAGTAAACGTAAGGAGAAAGCAGATTCCACATGGAGAAAAGTTGGAGTTGGAGTGACATTTAAACTAAAGAATAGCAAGTAAAGTCGTAATAGTAAGGAAAGTAGTGCAGGATAGAAGGAGAAAGTTTTCCTTTCTTCTCTTGTCTTAATTAATGTTGCCTGTCTAATCTTTGCATGATCCGTTTCTTCTACTATTGTATGTAGCATAGTCTTTCTCATGTCGTGTGTTGTAGTTTAGTAATGTATTTAGTCTAACTAACAATAAGTGTTACTATTACATAGTTATTTTATGTAGTTTCCTTTAGTATTGTATGTAGTACTACATCCTTAGATTACATACCATTACTACGTAACTAACTCTTGTGAGTCTTTAGTTACTTTATATCTAATTTAATATACCTAATGCATTAGTAGATAGTTGGAGGACTTTCTCCCCAACTAAACTATCAACTTGGATGGATTTCTCTCTACTTTCCCTTTAGTTTCCTCTTTTGAGACTCATTCTCCTTGTTCTACTCTCTCGACAATTTTCCTTTCTGTTGGTTGGTTTTGTTTCGTTTTAAAAGTTGAGCTATTTAGCGAAGCTCACACTTCTATACACTCACTCACTTGGCTTGACTCAACTTCAACTCACATACTTTCTCTTGTAAAAGTTTGAAGCATGCTGTGTAACTTTGTGTCTTGATATGAACTGATCTAATATGAATTGCCTGCCTGGAATGGTTATAGTAGCTATACTTATATTTTTATATAGTATTCTCCACGAGTGAAACTAGTAATGTGTGCTGTGCAAAGAAAATGAAACAAATATGAGTGAGTCTACCAAAACTTAATACTCTACTAGTTTACCTTTTATAAGAATTTATCTCTCTCATTTTATAGAACTGTACAGAAGAGCTCAGTTATGTTATAAATTTTGTATAATGTTCTGGCCTGGCCTGGCTTGGCTCACTTAGAAGATTTCTTTAGGACTAAATTCTACAAAGTACAGAACAGAGTAGGAACTGACGTATTTAACATATAA
This sequence comes from Tomocerus mixtus, assembly GCA_034694165.1. NCBI lineage: Eukaryota > Metazoa > Arthropoda > Collembola > Entomobryomorpha > Tomoceridae > Tomocerus > Tomocerus mixtus. The sequence goes on along the minus strand of JAQFYC010002833.1, from coordinate 22,187 downwards.
TAGCTTTATTTAGCTGTAATAAAATTCATAAAGAATATCTCTGGAATATTTATAGAGGTTTTGATAGCATACCTAGGGATAAATGTGGGAGAAAGTAGGAGAAAGTTGTATTTGATTCAGTAGTATACTGTGTGCTGTGCTCTATCTGCCTTTTATCATCTGTATGTAGTAGTAAGATCCCTTTTCTAATTCTTTTCTATTGTGGATTGTCCCCGTGATATATAGTGAAAGCCTTTTGCTTGGAACCATTTTGTAGGCACCATAAGTAAAGTATAGTACTGAAAAAGTAACAAACGAACGAAAACGAAACAGCAATCCACTCCACTCCCCAGGATAAACTCTTTTGAAAATTCTCAGTGTTCTGTTAAGGATAGTCAGTTGTGTACTGAGATTGGTTTGGTTTGGTTATCCCACTTTTAGTAAGAAAAGTAGTTTATATGTACAATATAGCACGTTACGTCAGTGGACGGGATTATTGATTCAAAAGAATGTAGATTTTCCTACAAAAATGTGTTACACCCGCTTTACTACCTCAATATTTCGAACTAGTGGTGTTTTCTTCCCAGCTATCATATAACTAACTACTACCTTAGGTCTGGAACAAATTACTTAATTCTGGAGGAAAGTAAAGAAACAAATTAATTCGAGTGTTCTTGATCTTGGTTTACGTAAAATTAAGTTTTCCTTGTAAGTTGTAATTCCAGACTGTTTACCTTTACCTTTAAACGACTGCAATTTATACTCACGTCGTGTCGTAAGTGAACTTTTACCTACTAATTTTTGAAAGAAATTTTTTGTCAAAATCAGTGTTATCCCTTGGTTTGGTATATTAATACCTATATATAGTATCTCAATATAAACCCTAAGTTTTGTTCGTTGCGTTGGTTGGTTGTGGTTTGGTTGGGAATGTTCATCCGAAGAGAATTGTCTGGACGGAGGAGGCTACCGTGGCAGTACAACACAAACACAAACTTGTATAAAGCAATTATATAATATAATAGCTTTGAAGGAACTTACCCATGACGGAAATGAATGTTTAGTGCTTTTGGTTGGGTTTGGTTGGTTGGGCTCGCTGGCTGATTGGTTGGTCGAATGGGTTGTGTATGAAGTATGATTATAATAAAGAGACAAAATAATCTGTCTTTAGAGTTGAGTTGGATTTTTTTGTGCTTGACATTTTTTAGTAAGTTTTATTGTATTTGTATACGTTTTTTTATTTTTTGTATCCTTGAGAATAGTAATGCTACGAGAATTCAGTAAGTAAAGTAATTGACCTGTCTCTTCTTCCGGTGATGGTGACTTTGACTTGACGGTTTGGTTTGGTTTGGTTGGAATTGGATTTGGATTGGAATAATGTGATGCGTTGCGATTCTTGCAATGAAATGAAAACTATTTATTTTTTACTTATGTAAACAAAAGTAATTTTTCTTATCTTTATTCTGTTCTGTTCTGGATTTGATTTAAGTTGGATCTCCTCTGCTCATCTCAGATTTTTTCCCGTTTTCGTTTTCGTTTTTATTTTTGCATTTTGTCTTACGAATTGTTATGTTTCACTTCAATTGCCTAAAAGTACTGTAAGGAGCTTTATTTTTCTGTTTTTTAATTTCTTTTTCTGTAAAATTTGATCTTTAACTAAATACTTATACCATAAGTGGACACTCCCATTGTTGAATAGTAAAGGTGATAGTATGTAGCAGTGTTAAGAGGTGAGAGAAGAGTTTACAAATTAATATTGATCTAATTTATTAGCGAGAGTTATTTAATTGGCCAATTTTTGTGTTACTTCAGTCTTTTTAAATCAAAGCATGCAATTTTTCTATTTTCCCCACTGAAATAAGTACAATCTTTTTATTTCATGCCATACTGACCAGATCTCGTTGTTTTCTTTTTGTATTGTAGTGAAATGAGTGAAAGAAAAGATCTGATCTGACTGGGAAGCAGAAAATTGGCTAGCTTCTTCATAAAGCTCCTCTCTATCTCTACATTGACTGTTGTTGTTCTCTTCTATCATGAATCTTCCCCTCCCACCATGCAATGCACCAACAATCACAAAATCACAATCCAACGAAAAAGAATCTGTTCAGACCAGGTCCGGTCTGACATGAAATAATGACATGACCTACTTAAGTGCCAATTCCAAACCAAGCCAAAACCAAGCCAAGCCACGCTACATTCAAAACAAGCTCAATCTACTTACTACTTACCAAAATCTCCTGTCCAAGTCCAACCAAAACCAAACTACTATGTAATTATAGTGACTTCCAAAAACTATTTAATTCTAATTGTTTTAAAACGCACAGTTTTAAGCGAAATCTGAAAAAACTTGACAAAATAACATTTAAATGTGAAAACTCAGTTAAGTGAGTTTTGTGAGTGATTAGTGTACTTAAAACTTAAATACTATTACAATTGTTGCCAAATGAAATTTATTCAATGGCAATTGCGCCTATGACAATGTGAGTCTAAAGCAAATGGACCTTCCCAGCCAAAAGTGTTGCCTAACTAGTAAAACTTAACTAAAATCTATCTTCGTGATTGAAGAGACACAAATACAAATTGCAATGATATCTAAGGTTGTAAAGTGACTTAAATACTTTCACCGCACCAGTTCTGAAGAGAGCTAAATAATTGTTCTTCTAAATACTTACAGACAATGAATATGAATTCTATGAGGACATACTACTTACATTACATTACAATATGTACTTGCAATAAAAATGTTAATGTATATTTAGTACGGACGAGGCAGGCTTACTAAATTAAATGACACGACGAGATAACGATAACGAATCTATGCATAATAAGCTGCTCATTTGACTTCTTGTGAAATATTAATTGTTCATCTCTTAAAGTAAATGTTACCATTTTAATAACTACTACCTATATATTCATTTTTTAGAATCTCACTTTACTACTACTTACTACTTACTAGACCTTTATCTTAATGATTATTTATAACGAACTCAATAATATAGAAATCAATTGTTAATAGTAATTATAGGGTCCTTGTTTTTACTTTTACCAAGATAATCGTCCCTTTTTAGTGAACATTAGTTACTAAAATTGAATTTTCCCTTATTTATTTATTGATGTAATTAATTATCTAATCGGATAATTTTAGCAAATAATTAACCTATAATAGTAAATATCAGTATTAGCAAAATAGAATTCTAAAATGTTTAATGTTTTCTTTGTGGAAGGGTTTTAATTTTAATTAGGCCAGCTTGAATTTTACTGCTAAAATTTATTTACCGTATATTGAAAAACTGATCTAGCTATTATATATGTTGTTGCAATGATTTGAAATTCTAAATCAGATACGCCAACTTAGAGACACCTTTAATTACTTAAATAACTGCAATTATTTTCTGTTTTCTATTTTGTTCAATGGCTGAGTGTGCAAATACAGGGTAGCCTATTTAAAACAAAATACTTACAATTAATGTTTACATACAAGCCAAAGTACTATACTATCTGTTGTACGCTAATGACATGAGATGTGCACATAAACGGCTCCCTGTAAATGACCTTTAATTAAGCAATATGTGCTATCGTATAATTGTATATTAAAAAGGCCCTGTAAGAATCATGTAAAACTAAGTAATTCATACATACGATACGAAAATTATGAGATTAAAAACATACCTGACCTGGTGTAAGGAAAGAAAAAGCATATAGGTAGATAGGATGGGAATTGTGAATACGGAATGTAAAAATATGGACTTATACATTAACGGAAAGGAGGACAAGTACATATAAGATACAAAAACTTATTGATCTTGATCTTGACACAGTAAAGTGTTTCTTTATTTCAATTAAGGTTAGGTAGTACATTATTAACTGAAAGCAGAATTTGTTTCTATTGTAGGAAAAGCATGAAATCTAGTGTATTTGTAGATTTGTAGATACATCATAGCATATTATTGTAGATAATAGTCGGTCAAAATTCTAAGTAGTCTAGCTATTCTAAAATATATGTTCCAGAAACCATACTAAACCAAACCAAACCAATTTTGTCTCAAACTACTATTTGTAGTATTTATAAATATTATTATAGCATCTACATAATATAGAATTTTAAATGCACTGAAGTCTATTGTAATTTTTTTGTAGTCATCTCTGAGCACAACGAAAACAAAGGTTGAGTTACTTGCACAATATACTGCTGAGCTATAACTTAACTTTTCATTAGTTAAATAAATTCTTTACATATTTGTTAGGTATAGTAGAGCTAATGAAATTAGTAGCGTTTACCCTTTGTACTCTGAACGGAGATACACAATTGTATACGATATTTCTTTGTTGAAGTAGAAGGTGTTAATTAAGTGTGGAATGACATAATTAATGAGAAGAACTGTTTTGGTTCGTAGCTGGGAGTATCGAAGTATGTTGCAGTGAAATGAATATTACAGTATAATAAATAACATTAAAAATAGTATTATGTGCTCATACTGTAGAGAATAAGATTGGACTCTGTATTCGGTGATGTGATGTACAGAAATTGGAAAAATAAAATAAATGAACGTTTTATTTGAGCTTTTAAGTGTTTAAGGAGAGTTTAAAGCTATACACGCATATGTAATACAATAATCACTATTCACTATATGTTTTCCTGGAATTAAGTACTAGAAGGTCCTGAAAACACCTTACAATAGTAGTAGCTATATTTTACGGCAGTACGGAAAAGATTCGATTAATCATCCAGAACTAACGACATATTATGTGTTGCATAGGATGGCAAACTAAATTCCAGTGAAAGTCCTGAATCCACTATCTAAACTTTCTCCTCTCCCTTATTTATTGTATAGGCATAACCCGGGTTGGAACAGCTTATGTGACTTATAAACATTAGAAATATATCGAGTTACCCTTTTCTAGAACATGAATTAGGTTTTAAAACACCTTTTTAACAAAATGACTAGAAGCATATAAAACGTCCTTGAAAGATACTCTTTAATTATTAACATTAAGACTGTTGCCATCATAGAGAAATCTAGATTAGTTTTCCAGGAAATGAGTTTCGCAGAAAGTTCTGTTATTTATTAAAATATGTAATTACATTATAGTGTTTAACTGAAACCATAAGTACATAAAAGTTGACCATGCTTAAGATCTTAAGTAACTACAGTGTATAAATTGTCTTTCTCTTCTCCCATCTTCAGTAGGTACCAAAAATTTCATCTTTAACGCATAGTAATTGGATGGGATACTTTAATATATGAGATGTTATTTTCTTGACTATAGGGCTACATTATTTACGAGGAAGACATTAGTATTTATTTAGTATTTGTTTAAACCGCGAGTGCGTCACACCAGTATGGTACCCAATATTATAGTGGATAATTTAATGTGATGATAAATGGGATCCTATTATACTGTACTCCAGGCTGGATTGCCGGATGAGGAAAAACAGGACATGCAGGCAAAGATGGAGGCAGCTGCTAAGACGCAGCCAGGGAAACAAGAATCAGAGGAATCAGGACACTCTTCTGAAGAAGATGATGAATTGGGGAGTGAGCAGCAGGGAAAGACTAAAACAAAGCAAGGTGTCGAGGTGAGTACCTATATCATGAGTTTATATTCTTAATGTCATGAATTAATAATTCCAAATGTAATTCCAAATTCATATCTCATTTGGATTAATGTATGTATTTAGCCTGATATTTGTCATGTCGCGTTGTGTTGTAATGTCTTGTATTATTTTTCATATTTAGATTGATCGAGCAAGTGCAGGGAATGTAAGACGCTCAAAGGAAGAGTTAGCTAAGGACCCTGAACATGAAGATGAATTTGGCTACACGGCAAGTAAGTTAACGAGGAAAAGTATTTGTATAAATATATTATTAATAAGAATATAAATATAATATGAAAATTTATTATTATGCTTGCTAATGTATGTACATAATAATAATCATCGGATTTTATTGTGGAATAGAAAAAGTCATGAAACGTTGGGCTGAAGTAGCTAAAGCTCATGGAAGTGGATCCGAGCCTGCAAAAATAATCGTCGGGGACTTGGAACGCGGAGGAGGTCAGGGTCTTGGAATCAGTCTGGCGGGTCATCGAGATCGCATGGTTATGGCAACTTACATCTGTGGAATAAATCCAGCCGGAGTGGCTTTCAGAACTAGACAATTGGAAGTCGGAGACGAAATTCTAGAAGTTAACGGGAATGTTCTGTATGGGCGATGTCACTTAAATGCGTCTGCTTTGATTAAAAGCCTCCCTCAAAGTCATGTGAAGATTGTAGCTCTGAGGTAAGCAAAAGTGTAAAAGTGTAACGCATGACTTTACTTAATTCGGTAGAAGATGTTGTTTTAACCCAAATATAGCCACACATGGTGGCTTAAAATATACATACGCTAGTAACTCCGTGCACATTAATTATCTTGGTATACATATTGATATTATAAATCCTCTAGTAGCAAGGAACTGATATAATCATTACATCTCTCTTGTTTGTGCCTAGTAATAAGTAATATGGATTAATGAAAAAGGTGTGACTTGTAAATCAGTTACAGTTTTACATAACAAACATGTAATGTTCATAAAAAGTTTGTGGCTTGTTCGTATCGTATGTAGTTAGTAGAGGTGATTTTGCACACACTACTGTATTAATACTAAGCATGGGTTGTAGTTGTGGTTTTGCAAATTAAGTATGTAATGGCTTTGCCAACAATGTACTTACCACGACTACACACTAGATAAAATTATTAAATAGCTGGATAATCTATGCCGATATACATTTCGCCCATTATAATATCAATATTTATACGCACATTCAATGTTGCATAGTGGTTTGCAGTCTGTCTGTATACATAATGGTAATCTATAGATTGTATATTGCATATTGACACAAGTGTTGATAATGGTTTGCTACGAAATACTATGTATGTTACGTAGCGTGTGTAAAAATTTTAATATTATGTAAGTAAGGTTATTGCTGACTAATAATGAGTATGTTTTGTTTGCACTTGATTTATAGGAAGCCAGATGGATTGGCGGATTTATCTGTGAAGCCGATAGCACAGTTCCCAGTGTCCCTCGAGAGTGAGGTCAGCTAAATAGAGACAATGTGTTAAATTTAATCTCTATCTCTACTATCCATTCCCTTTATGTATTTCAATGTGAATGTGTCAGATTTCGTCTTGTTTCGTGTGGTGCATGTTTTGTTTATTTATTTATTAGTTGACAGTTTGTTAAGTTAAGATGAAATCAATTCGAATTCCTTGGGCGACATTATTTGAGTGTATATCTTCTCCTGAATTACAGAGTCCGGAGGAAAAGTATGCCAACTACAGAGGACTTCGAGTGGTGACCCTTAAGAAGGTAGGTTTTCATGTAAGTATACTCTGCGCAGACATAGGAACTACGTACTACTTAACCACTACATATAAATACGACATACTGATGAGAATCTCAATCGAACGCAAAGCAAACAACTGTTCAATCTCAATCAACAACCTTTCAAACGAAATGAAAAAGAGAAAGAGATTTTCTACAAGGGAGCCATCCTTTCTTTATACTCTTGGCATGGCTTTAGCTTTTTTAGTTATAGAGGAAAGTGCCTTATGTGATATGAGTATCGTGAATATGTCTTGAAAAGTCTTGAGTCCTGTCTTTAGCTGAGATACCGACCGAATAGAACAGTACAACAGCTAAAGGCATTGAATTGAATTGAGTGAGCGAACGAAAATGTCGTATTCTTATAAATATAGTGTCATTATAGTGTATTATTAAATATATCGAATGAAAAAGCGGCAGCGAGTGTTTCGTTTGCTATGTTGACGTTGACTATGACTATATTTGTCTTATGGTCTGGTCTTGTATGGCTACCGTAACTGTTTAGTATAACTGTAACGTATTTTATGTACGTAATATTAAGTTAAGTTAGTTATTTTAGTCTTTTTTGGTTCTGGAATGGAATGAAATAGCTAGCAAGAGTCTCGCAGTCGTGTTTTACTTTATTTAGTTTTCCTTTTCTTACGTTACATTAGTGTCAGTGTCACTGTTATTATTGTTACATATATATATATACTTTTAGTATAGTTATAGTGACTGTACGTGTTATGTTATGGTAGATATATAGTTAAACGTACTTATGTAATAGTTACATTACATAGTAAGGCATCTGTCCCAAGGGCATGAGGAATCTTGAGAAGAACTTACTTAATGTAATCTAATATTCTCCACTGTCCTCTTCCATCCTATGCATTACATTACTACATCTCTGTATTGACTTGTATTATCCAGAGCGGAGGAGGTCTCGGTATCATGATCATGGAAGGTCGACATGCGGAGCTAGGGCAAGGAATCTTTGTCTCAGACATCCAGGAAGGAAGTGTGGCTGAGCTTGCAGGTCTCTTTGTTGGTGATATGATCTTGGCAGTCAATGGAGAAGACATGGTTGGCTCCGATTACGATCATGTAAGTACCTACTTTTATATTGAAATACTTTCGTTAACCTTAGACTGCCCTTTACACGTAGATTATATAATATTATACAATTTTAAATTGAATTCATTCCTCCTAATTCCAATATATTCTATACTAAATACACACTGCAACTAATACATGTGTTGTAGCCCCCAGGGTCAGCAAACATTAACGCAAAGCGAACTAACCCTTTCCATTTAAATATTTTCTTTGAGAGAAAGTGGAGCATTTTTGTTGAAAACTTTCTACTAAATGAGCAAAGTCGCAGGATATTTTTTCTGACGAAATTGGCAAACTCGTTTCGAAAAAGTTTATAATTTTTGAATTTTTTTTGAATGAATGTCAATTTTTTTATTTAATCTAGTGACCTTCGTTCCAAAGTTTTAATCTTGAATTCGCCCAAAATTGAAATTGGCGTGCTTAATTTTAATTGATTAAAAATAGTATTTACAACATTTTCCATCCATACACTGAGAATATCTTTCGTTGATTACCTTTCGTTAAAAACAAAATGGCACATTTTCTTTGCCAAACGGGCCTGTTTGTCTATTTGTACCCTATGTGCCTACGACACATATAATAATCACTATACACTGAAAGTGGATTTCTTCTTTCCAATGAAATATAATGACGCAAGGATCCTATCGTACTGACTGCATTCTAATGTACTCGTAATAATATAATATAATGTTACACAACGCAACGCAACCTTCTGTAATGTAACGATCTCTAATTTCCTTTCTTTAGTTAGTCTGATTAGTTTCACAGCTTAATTTCCTCTCCTTTCCCATAGCCACTCCATTCCTTGGTTTTCTCTTCTCTAGTTAGTTACTGAGCTCCTAGTTTGGCTAGTGTGATAGTGATGTGATCGGATGAGAATTAGAACCGCGAGTTCCCAGTTTCCACCAAACCAAACCAACTAATGCGTTACTTTTACTCCTAACTATCTATCTCCAAAAGTTTCCCTTTGTCTTACGGCTTTTCTCCTCACTCTCCTGTTGTTAATCAAATATGATTAATGAAGTGAGATTAACAGAACTGTCTACTTCATTAGCTACCTATAGTATATCATGTCCTAGTGTAGACCAGTTAGAACTGACAGTGTCACTATTAAAATCTAAATATTATATTTATTACTCTACTCTGAGTATTTATGGGACCTATGTTCAAATAAACTCATATTATTATTATTATATATACTAATACTTTGGGACTTTTAGTCCTACTTTCACCTTTACAACAATATAATCCATAGTACTTAGCAAAATTTATGTGCTATATTTTGGCGTACTTTTCTTGTTTAGTAAATGAAAGTTACTAAGGACGGAAATTGATTCTATACTACAAGAACTATAACTAAAGGAATGATTCTACAACGTAAATAGATCAGGTGCATGATAATATATTAAAGAATAACATCATGAGCTGGTTTGCTTTCTCCTTGTCCTTAGGTAATGTATTTATTATGTATTACAGAACAGAGTATGTAGTCTAGTCATCCTCAATTTTCCTAGCTTGGTAATAGCATAAAGATACCCATATCGTTGCTATTGTAAGCAAAATACATTTCACAAGTTTTAGTACGATGCCAGAATAGAATAGAAACATTTTTGTCAGACTGCATTATACCTTAAACAACTTTTTATGGAATGCTTAAAATAATACACGTTCATGTACAAAATATGTCCGTTATATTGCATTGCATTCCTGGACAAGTGTGTAGGATGTTCTTCATTCTGAATGAAAAGTTGGGTAATGTCTTTTGCTTATATAAAGCGACGATATACTGCATACCATATATTATTAGCCTCTGCCCTATCATCCTAATGTAATAGTGGGAATAAGCTATAAGCTATTAGGTAGCTTTGCTCTGATATAATATATCGTGGTAATATTATTGAATTAAGTAGGAACAGAGAATAGTTAATAGAAAGTTGCATTAGTTTCTGCAGCTGAAGAAGATTCCCTTACTGCTTACTGCTTGCAAACGACTTACACTTAGAAAGGTATGTTGAAGGAATGAATGTACGTAGGTTTTGCTAAGTTTATTAGATGAGGGGGTATTTTAGTTAGTTTACTATTACCTAGATTAGATTAGGTTGCGTTGCGTAATATTAGAAAACAATCAGTAGAACAGAGCACAGTTCCATTAGATTACACAGTGGAATGGAGCGGAGTGGAGGGAAGATAGAATGGAAAATAGAATGTGGATGATGTGGATGTGATGTTGGGTTGGAAAGTTGTAAAGAAGAACAAGTGAAAGTTTTATTATGAGTAGAGTGAAAGCTAATGTGGATTTTGTGTTGGCGCAGGCTGCAAGTACCCTGAAGAAAACAGAAGGGAATGTCGTCATCGTCGTCTGCAATGCGTCCAAAGGGAAAGAGGACGATGGGAGCGGCGGTGGTGCTTCTGGTTCTGGTGGCGGACCGTCCACGGCCAAAGACAAGACACCGGCTCATGACATTAAGAAAAAGGAGCTTTCCACGGGAGCTGCAGCTGCCGGAGCCACCGATACGAAGAAGGACGCCGAGAAGCCAAGTCAGTTCCACTTTGATTGTCTCTCTTTTATCTTACTTTTACGCAATTCTGTCCTCTTCTCTGCTCAATGTGTGTTCACTGTATTTCCTTACGCTACGTACAATTACATCCAAATACTTACATTGCATTGTGTTCTTGTGTCTTGGACAAAAATGTACTAGTGTAATGGCCCGCCTGTATTTTCCTAAGTAAGTAAGTAACACAACATCCGTATACCCAAACAGTGTATTGTAGTAGTACATAATATTATGTACATAATAATAGATCGTAGTATATAGATACAATTTACAATACTTAACGTAACGAGTATAACCATAACCCTTACGTATATAACTGTCTGCTGAACTGCTGACTAAGATCTAGTGCTCTAATATCCAGTGTCTTTAGCATTTATATATGTAATTTCGGACTACATGTATAGAAACCTACTAAAAGTGAACAATACACTCACGTTTAGTGTCCTGCTCTGTTATCCAGTGTTATTTGTTATAGTCGTTTCGTATATTAGTGTTCGTTTCAGTTCTTCCAGCTCATTGCATAGTTTTGGGTTGCTAGAAGCTGGAAGTTAGAATGGAACTCAATTGTGCTCCAGTTTCAGTATGTACCAGTACCACACTTCTATCAGTACACTAGTATTACTACTACTAACTACTATTGTAATAGCATTTCATATGCTTTCTCCTTGATTTACACCTACTTTCTCTTGGTTGACTCGAATTCTTTCACTTCTGTACTATGTACTACATTAGATCCCTTGTATTGTACTGATACATAATAGTGCTAAAATGTATCGTTTCTCTTTCACTATGTATATCCATGCGTAGTTTTGTTGCTATTCAGCAGTTAGTTACTTATGAATATATCATATCACTATCAGTGAAATGAAAATAAAGGGATTTGACTGTGATCTAGTGTTTTGGTATCTTATAGTATGGTAGTGAGAGTAAAATACACAAGAAACATGATCGTCATACTTAGTAGTGATACAAATGTGTATGTAAGTAGTAAGGAAACGAGAGCTTGACTTTACTCTAGGAGATACGTAACATTGTGCAATAATGATGATGTAGTTATATAATATATATGTACGAGTATCTACTTAAAGTGCCTATATAGTATGTAGTATGTATTCTAAGAAATTCAATACACTATTAAAGTAAAGACTATAATGGTATGGTTTTACTAGACATTAGAAACAATAGCAGACATAGTCGTATTATTTCAGTATTGCTTACCTACTGATACTGTATGTACTGCAGTAAGTTGTATACTATTATTTCGTATTGTATTCTAGCTTGGTACTCGTACCTATGTAATAATATGTAATACATTATCCGTTGGTTTACTTTTGGTAGCGTAGTGTAATGTATTGAATTTAGCGTTAGTTGTTTCACTTGGCCTGGCCTGGCTTGCTCTGTTGTAAAGTGTGTTTTGTATGCAGTTTCCAGCTCGTAGCCTTTTTATTCTGGTATTCTCATGAGAAATTTGCCTGATGTCTCGGTTTTTTTCTTAACTTTTACTTTTACGAACATGTTGTACTTTTCGACTGACTGTTCTGGCTCTGCTGGTTGGTTTGGCTGTTGGCTCTTCCCCGGTTTCATTCGTCTCTTCGTCTACTTACTTTACTACTGCATACAAACAATACGGAATGCATGGCTTTGTTGGTTTGGTGCTAATGGCATCCTCCACCTATGGTCATAATATTGCATGCCATGCCATACCTACCACTTGACTTGAATACTGCTTTCATTTCACTAAACAAATTTCAACTCTTGCACTTGTTACGTTCACTCGACACTACACCAACACCAAAATCAACACCACGAATGCGAATTCGAACGCGACTCCCTCCTGCAACACGGACACGGCAAAAATGTGAGTTATTTTTTGCCTTTTTGTGTTGGAACTTCCTTGGCTTCGTCTCTTTTCCCGTTTGACTTTCTCTTTGTTTATATTTCTATGGGATGGGCATGACAGTTTGACACTTTTTTGTTTCCTTTCTATTTACTTATCTCGTTGTATAGTAGAATTATTTCAGAGATGTAAACACACGTTGTCTTCGTTGCATTGCATGACATTGCATACCTGAGCGTCTGCACTTTAGCTTTTTAACTAATCTAAACTCTTAAGTACGTATCTGTTATATATGTTATATGTTAGTGTAAATATTTACTCACTTGAATTAATAGGTTTGTTTTTCTTTTTCGCTTTCTCTTTTCGCTATCATACTATCTAATACAACATGAGAAGGAATATAAAATTAGTAATACAGATACAAGTACTGTACTGCAAGCAGAAGGTATGAATGTATAAGGTAAATTTTCCTATTTCTCTAGAGCAGGTCATGCTTGCCATTTTTACCATTTTTATACGCGAGGTGTGCAGATAGGTGTACTTTCCTTAAATGGGAGAAAGTGGGGAAAGGCATTTTTCTGTTATTGCCCCCTGTATGGAAATTCATTCAAAATTCGTAAAGCAAACTGCATGCATTTTTTACGCTGCCTTGGCGTATAGTGTATAGTTAGTTCTTGTGTGACCTGAGTGAAAAGTTGTCTAAAATGAAAATAGCTAGAAGCTCCTTCGAGTTTTCACTTACGGTACTTGTTACTGCACGCTTTGCTCCAGTTCTAGTTCAGTCCAGCTTTCTTCCGTACGTATGTCTAATGTCTACTTGTACTGTATGTACGTCTCACTGTGAGAATGTGAGTGTTGGCAGAAGGAAACTTTGTTTTATTTATAATGTTGAGGATAGGTTACTGTTAGTTTACTAGTTTACTGGATATGAGACGTCTGAAGTGTTTGGTAGGTATGTTACTTATTGTGTGGGTGGGATTCGGATGAAGTGTAGTGTTGTATTTGTATCTCTTTTTATCTAACTCCGTACTCCGTACCTCTATAAACCTACGCGAGAACCTACAACCTCCATAAAAAGTACATAGTCGAGTTATTTAGAGAAAGTTTAAAAAGTGAAATGTGAGATGTGATCTAAGGTTATGTGTTTGTTGCTTGTGTTGTGAATTTAGAACTACCACCAAAACCCTCTAAAATTCCCTCGCCGTCCAAATTGGCGAGTATCATCGCCCCACGGAAATTGACTTCACCCACAACTCCTTCAACGCTATCTTTGACGACTCCTTCTTCCATTTCTGCAACTACACCATCTCCAACGACGACCAATGTTCCGTCGGTGGTGGTGAAACCGGCGACTCCGTCTCCCAAAATGCTACCTGCTCCCACACCGTCTATATCTCCTGCTACGTCTGTAACAAAAATGGCCCTTTTGGTCAAATCGCGTTTAGATGATCCTGCCAGTGATCCAGCTTCCTGCGAAATCAAATCCGGAAAGGAAACTACCATTGAAATAAATAAAGACAAAATGGGGCTTGGGCTCAGCATTGTTGGAGGAAGTGATACTCTTCTCGTAAGTCTCAACGTATTTCACTATTTTACTATTTTTGGTTGAGTTAAAAATATACAGAGAGGTACAAATATAAGGAAACAGTAAAATAAATATTCATCAGCATTTCCATACTTTCTCCATGCAAGCACTTCTCTGTTTAGCTTTATTAAAATATTCTACAAATCTGAAAAATAATGTTCATTAGCTCTTATTTACTTTCACCATATTAATTAATTGAATGAGTTCTGTCGAATTTTCAGTCCGATATTTTAGGGGTAGTGTAAAAAATGTAAAATGCTAATAAATTGAACCTTTTAATACTTTAATCATTTATAATACCTTTAATTTCCTAAGAAAAAAGGAGAACACAGGAAGTTCCGGTTGTGCGAAATATTTGAGTCACACTGTAATTGTGAATTTCTTTTGTAAAATATGTAATTGCCGAAGGAGAAGGAATTCCAAACATGAATTAACCTATCTTTGAGAATATAGGTTAAGTAAATACAGTCAAAGGATCATTAAAAATTAATTTTTCACAGCTGCGTTATATATTAAGAAAGTGATAGTGCTTTGAGTAAATAAGTAATGAGATTTGTTAGGCATTCTACTTAAGTAAAAGTAGAGTATGCAAGTAGCCTGGTCTGATCTGGTCTGCCTGCCTGCATAATGTTATTATTGCATTAGGCTCGAGTAGGAGAAAGTTTACTCATTTTACTTTGGGAAAAATGTTGATTTACATAATGGGATGAGTAATGATGTAAACTGAGCTGTGGGATTAGGGATACGGAGAGGATTATTAATAGCTTATTTCGAATTTCGAGTGGGCATTTTCATCTAATAGAATGTTGGATTCATTTGGTTACGATGGTGTGCTTTACATTGAAAAAGGGACGTGGTTCGCTATTAAACTACATAATAGGTCACATATACATCTTTATTCTTTGCTGAAAGTATAGGTAAACTGGAGATCTAAATTGTAAAATGGGAATTTGAGAATGACCTGCATTGCATATTACGTATTGAGCCTCTGCTGAACTACTGAATTGAACTCTATTAATTACCCGCCTACGTATAGTATGCATGTTAAATATATATTGGCATCGACATCTTAAGTAGTGCTCTTTTGTATAGAAAAATTAGCTTACGTCGGTAAGTTCTATGAAACTAGAAGCAAAACTAGATCAGTTATATGTGGTGTACTAAATTGAACTAGATTTTACTAAACGTATAAGTATAAGAATATATCTGTACTATAGGTGCCTAGTGAAAGCATTTATTTTTCCATGGTTTGGCATAAAACCGAATTTGTGTTACGTACCTGGTTTGGTTTGCTTGTAAAGTTTACTGGTAAGTATAAGTACTAGAGATACGTCATACATAAATAGAAGAAAGAGCGCTACAAAGCTTTTTAGTCAGGTTAATTCAATCCAATACGGAGGATTTCACTGTCATATAAGATTGAATGTATTTGTGAATAGGATTTCATTTTGAAGTATGTTGCATGAATCTAATATGAAAAGAGGACGAGAGAGGCGACATCCGAGTTTTCGGATTTTATTTTGTCTGCATTGCATATTGCTTTCGTTGCAGTTGTGTAGACTGTGGAGTTTACTATTGTAGAGTAGGCCCTGTCTGTGAAGAGAGCACCTAACTATAAAATGAAATGGAATCGGGAGAGTCTGGCCTGATTGTGAGCTAGGCCAGAGCTTAAGGTTTTAGAAGGTTGAGTCTTCCTAATTTATTATTCTATCTCATGTAAAGTGAGTTAGAATGGGGATATTATTATTTTCAGAGAACTTGAGTGGTAGGTATGGAATGGATGTACTATGTATACATACAAATACAACACAGAAAAGCTAGCGATCGTACGTACCTTTAGCAAAATGTCTATGGCATGCCAGGCCAGGCACAATATGCTACGTCAAATAGAAAACGCTTACAAAAGTAGCATAGTACTTTCTATATTGTAACAAAGAATAATATCATTTGGTATGGATAGGGATATATCTTTAGAATTCAGAAGAAAAGATCTGCTGTTGCGTTACATTGTATTTTACATTGGAAAACTTAAAATGATACTATTTCTCAATGCTTAACTCACTTTGGTAGGTAGAGTCACACTATAGAGAATATTAGATTGTCCCTTTTGAATTTTTTAGGAGGAATAAGGTAGACATTTTAGTATTGTGAAATTGAGATGATGTCTGTAGGTAAATATGTAAATAAACATAAACAGAGGAGGAGTGAAGATAGAAAAAGAAGGCAACTATTTATATAGCATAAGAATAAGAATGTAAGGTCGATAGAAAAAATTGGAAGTTTGGAGAAAGCTGGAGAAAGTTTTGGTACCTTTGAATAATAATTATTGTAAAATTAAAATTAAAAGTGCATGCAAATATGTAGACTTGAAAGAATGTTGTAATGTGAAATGTATTGTGATGTAAATTAGATTTAATTATAATTTGTATATTGTTACGCTTACAGGGCTCAATAATAATTCATGAAGTTTATGCGGATGGTGCTGCAGCAAAAGACGGTCGATTGAAACCCGGTGACCAACTCCTATCTGTGAACAACGAAGATTTTCAAAGTATCACCCATAATAAAGCCTTAGCTGCCTTGAGACAAACTCCGAGCAAAGTGAAAATGGTCGTCTTCAGAGACGAGGCCGTGTCCAAAGAAGATGACATGTACGATATCACTGAAGTGGAGTTGGTCAAAAAGTCCGGAAAGGGTCTTGGCTTGTCAATCGTGGGAAGGAAGAACGGAGCAGGTGTGTTCATTTCCGATGTTGTTCCGGGAGGGATTGCTGAGCTTCATGGAGGGCTTATGAAAGGAGATATGATCATCTCTGTAAATGGAGTCGATTTAAAAAATGCTTCTCAGGTACGCAATTCACATAAAATACACTACCTACATATTATCCTTCACATAACTACTTTTTTATTGCCTTTTCTGCCCTTTTTTATGATGTGACACGTT
Organism: Tomocerus mixtus; assembly: GCA_034694165.1. Classification (NCBI taxonomy): domain Eukaryota; kingdom Metazoa; phylum Arthropoda; class Collembola; order Entomobryomorpha; family Tomoceridae; genus Tomocerus; species Tomocerus mixtus. Next base: position 4,831 of record JAQFYC010002833.1, on the reverse strand, counting down.
CTCCTTAAGTGTCTATGTAGTGTAATGTATTTTTTACTTCACTTCAACATGCACAGACTAGATAAATAGAAATCCTTATTACATATTTCATGAAACTATCAACTGTGAAACATTCTTAAATGTATTCCGTACTTTTATTTCAGGAAGAGGCAGCTTCTGTTCTTAAGACTACTATGGGTCCGATTCATATGAAAATCGGACGCTTAAAGGCAGCTGCAAATCGGCGATCAACTTCCACAACTCCAGTTACAACTCCTGTCTCCCCAACCGACAATAAGTAATTTCAAAATATACTTTTATTTGCTCATTTCCTTAATTTATGTAGTATTTATGTATATTATGGTGATGGGAATTCTTCTTAAATGTATTCTTCTATTGTATTCGTATATTTCATGCTACTTGCGCCTATTAGAAAATGAAAAACGGATTATCACTGGTACAGCAACAAATATTATGTGTGAAATGCTTTTCAAAATGTTTACAGCCAAACTTAATTGTTCGTTTTTGCCGTATTTTAGAGATGCAGATGTCGGTGATGAGGAGGAAGAGTTAAGAGAAGTGAGTGGTAGCAGGAACAGTAGTAGTAGTAATCCACCAAGTCTTAGTGGCAGTCCTCCTCAACTCAAAACCGTTATTTTAGAAAGAAAATTGGATGGTCTCGGATTTTCCATTGTTGGAGGCTTTGGTAAAATTATGAACTACTTAAACTAAATTACTGAATTATATTTTGAACCTTATATAGTATTTGTTAATACATTTTTTTCTCTCCCTTTAGGATCTCCTCATGGAAATCTCCCAATTTACGTAAAGACTGTTTTCGAAAAGGGGGCTGCCATCACAAGCGGTCTAAAACGCGGTGATCAAATCGTCGCCGTCAATTCAGTTCCTTGTGAGGGTCTCCGACACCATGAAGCTGTGGCACTTCTCAAAAATGCCAAAGGAAATGTGACCCTTACCATTCTCTCCTAAACTCCTAACTCTAACCCTACAACAACCTACCTACATAAATACTAAGAGGCTGACTACCTCATTCACATAAAACTGTATTATAGTTTAAATATATTTAATAGACACTATAAGATAATATATTATAGATGAATAATTCTTAAGCAAGCCTCAATGAAAGTAATAATTAATTACGATGGATAAAAATAGATATTTAATGTATTGTATTCTAAATATGTACATAACTACTACCTGCCTACTAAAAGTAAACATTTACTAAATATTAATGATAAAGCAACACAAAAACCACAACTACATACTATATACTACATACATACACCAGGCGCGCTCGAGGCTCGCAGCAAAGCAAAGCAGGCCACATTAATTAATCAGTACTAATATAATCAATCATATTTCTGATACCTGTAAATAATATACGTTAGGAAGAATTACGCTAAAAGTATCGTAAGGAAGCTAGGTTTGTATTATGTATTCCTTCAGGGGGATTCAAGTCGAATCTGCTACTATTTAACTCAAAAGAAAACAATGACATTCATAAATCATAAAATAATGATACATTGTAGCTTTAGAACAGATAAAGATGAAATATGTATAGATTAAGCTAGCGATAATATTAAAACTTCATACAAGATTATCGAGAAAAACAAAATCAACCCGCCGAACCGTATTGACTATGTATGTGCAGTTTTTTCAGGCGTCTATACATATATGTACTATATCACTAATTGCTGGAATATAATAGAGAGTTGTCTAAACCTAGGTTTATGCCTTGTAATATGATTATGTTAATTAGTGTTTGCATTGATGCTGCACGCTGATCTGATCTGAAATGAGAGAATCCAGTACAGTTTGTTCAAAGCCCACCTTATTAAACGGTTCAAAAACTTGATATCGAGTAATATATAAATGCAAATAATGAATTGGTTGAAGTTAAGTGGATCGAGTATTACATGTAACTTACTTAGAACCTTCACTAAAACTACCGTGGAACGTACCTTGACTTGACCTTATTATCATTATCAGCCTAAAATAACATTATAATCAGTGAAATTATTCACAAAATGTTGTCATTACAGTTAAATAGGTAGCTACGTAGCTACTATAATTAAATACAATTTACAGAATGCCCACACCCACGCGAAAACCCACCCTCTTAAATATTATAATTATATCAGTACAGTATCCATTAAATGAAGGTATTAATGATACAATATTACATTAAAGAACAATCCATTATTATGGTATATAAATATAAATACATTTTAACGCAAGCAATCATTTTTATCTAGTATAATACAAACATACCTATAAAAGCTGTTACTTAATATTATGTATTTGATAATTAAAAATCAACAATCATTGTTAATTCCTAATAATTATTATATTATATAATGTACTTATTGTTATAGGTAGGTTTGATTTTGAATTCTGAATTTACTATTACATTTTGTATGTGTGTATAGAATATGTGTGCAAGATTGAACCTAATCTGTTTTTCACCTTTACATTTCAGTATAATTGTTAATATTTATTGTTAAGTGAAGAATTTGTCGAGGAATAAGCTTCAGAATGTCTGGTATGCAATAATTATGCATAATTATGCTGTTAATATTTGTTAAATTATATGTAGATGTTACTTATTTACTTATATAGAAGGGACCAAATACTGATTATTCAATATTGAATAGATAATTAATTCTTCACAAACCAAACCATACTACATAACTACAAACAATTTAGACATTCAAATTAAATTCATGTTACATCTTCTTGTTCTGTCTCAATCTGTATTGTATTCTGTATTTATTGCTAGTAAGTAAAGTACTAAGTGTAACTTGTAAATACATCGCATTCGCAATTGCTAATTGTTGCTGTCTGAATTGATTCCTTCGTTAAATCTGTGAAATCTACATGTTAACTTACAATTAACTACAATATAAAATCATTCATTCCTCTTTTTAACCTGAATATTTATTTTTAGTGTTCTTTCTTATGATAAATAGCTACTGCCTACCTACACGTGCTATACTGCATCGTCTTGCATGAAAAGGAAGAAAATATGTCTCTAACTATATTTAGAAAAAATTTACACCAACAAAACATGTAGATTAGACCACACACTATATATTATGTGTTTTAATATTTAAGTAGTTGTATTTTGCTAGCAGATTTTGTTGATGTTATATCAAGTATTATTTATTTTAAGTCAAGTATTATGCATCTACTACACTACTGGTATATTCTATGTACACATTTTTGGAAGGATTGTGAATTGTGATGTGATGTGAAGATATTTTTAATTCTTGATCTTCCTTTTCCAATTATATCTATGCTTCTGCCCTGCCTTTCAGGTTTAAAATATATACAACCCCAATTAAGTACATTACATTGCTAATGATCATGACTTTCGCATGGTCCTTTTCTTTAAGCGAATAAGTCCTTCATAATGTCTAATAATACATGTAACACAAAGTACATTATTATAAAATTGTATTATGAATAAAGAAATTCAAAATATACGAGCTAATACTAGTATTAAATTATTTCATTTTTATGATTCACGCAACTCATTCATAAATTCTAAAATATGCAACCAAACTAGCCAAAATACTCAAAAATTACAAAACATTCTCAATTCTAAAATGTGTTCCAACATGTATGCAGAAATTCTAGTATAGTAATACGAAATATGCACAATATTGTGAATGTGCAAAATGAATATGCCCCAATTTGCAGAATATTTAGTATATTATTCCAAAATTCTTGAGAATTATTTATAAGTTTGATAAAATTTTCATTTATTATTCCATAAATAAAGCACTAGTAACATATCAAACGTCAACATCCATAAATGCAATACAAAATGCAGCTTCAACATTTTATGAGGATTTTACAGTCACATCTCATCGGTATTATAACAAAAACAATTGGTTACATCAAACTATAAAGTTCTATAGGATACACACACAACACAAACAAGGAAAATAGAACACTTTGTATTTCTCTTTATAGGTATTGTTACGTTATATTTTTAGGATAATGTTTATTTAATTTGCAGTCATTGTTCGTTACAAGACCCACATAATTGTTATTTTAAGGTATTTGTCATTTAAAGACACAGTACAGTCCTTCAATTATGTGGTTCTATGATTAATATGATTTCGTACTCGTAGTTATGTTGTATCTATGTATAAACCGTATATTATATATAATAAGTAATGTATATCTGTATCTATTATCATTTACCTTACGTCCAAAATTACATGTTACAATTAATTATTATTACTTTAACTTTAACCTAATGAAATCAGAACCAGAAATTAATTATGGCAAAAAATTGTTTCTTCTTAGGAGCTAGAATAACTTTGAGTTCTTTGATTATTAAAAGGCTAAAGGGAATTTCAACTTCAACAAATCTTATTTACAATTTACACACACATTATGCAATAGGGAATCAATAGTAATTGTCAATTCAATATATAGTAGTAAACATATTTTGTCTTAAGTTCTATCTATTGCTCTTGTACAGATATATCGCGTCTGCCATTAAAAATGGGATTCAATTTCAACCAATAGAAAAGTGCCATAACAAAAATCGAATTTATCCACGGGATCGCATTTTTAATGACAACCATGACTATCATCAATTTGACCATTTAACATTGGGTTTAATTATTTTATAGGTAATAATATCACGAACAGCAAGAGACTAGCTGCCATACCTGCTCACAGCCTAACTAATGAAGTAATACTTAATCTTACAGAGTGTGGGGGCTTCGTCTGTAACCTGAATTGAATTGAATTGAATTGAAAATTGTTTTATTCAAGTGCCATCGAATTCAGTACAATCTTTGTTCTGTTTTTC
>JAQFYC010002832.1:0-23346 GCA_034694165.1 Tomocerus mixtus | reverse complement strand
ACGTTCAATATGAACAGATGCGAATCAAGCGCGCGTCCGTCTGATTCATATTCTAACCATTGAGTCCTCCTTAAGTACAGCACAATTCGTAAGGTAAAGTAGATTCTACTTTCTTGTGTTTCTACTTTACCTTAATAATACGTGTACGTACATACTACTTAAGTTATGTAATACTTGCTCTGCTAGTCATTTCATGGTGACATAATATATTTGTATTTATTGCATACAAATATTCATCAATTCACTAAATAAATATGTACAGTAATTATATTTATTACGTTAATTAACAGAAAAACTAATCTGTATAACTTAATATTTGAGGAAAGATATATAGATCAAAAGATGACTACTGGGTAAGGCATTTGTATTTGTAAAATAATTAGTTTCAGTTTAATTGCATGCGACTATATCTCTGTAAATTTTTTGTATATAAAATATAAATAAAAGTGTAAACTCCTACGTAAGTATGCCTAGGTATGTCTACATGATAAATAAATGAAGCGTGGTATTGCTGATATAGTATTCATCCTTATTTCATATTGTAAAATAAATATCTTATATTCGTAATTAAAAGTTCTTAGTTCGAGAATAGAGGTTTTACCCAAATGAGTAATATTAATAATAAAAGCATATAATAAGGAAAAGGATTATTTAAGTCCACATAAAATTGTTAGTCTTGTGACGTCTTGAGAATTTAAGTCAAAATGTTCACAATAGTGTTATATTTACATAAAAGCAACTATTGTATTGCATTGTAGTAAGTCAAACAAGGATGGACTTGAAACTAAAAGAATGTATGCGAAATGGGAAAATAAATGAATCTGTTTTAGTTGCTCCCAGGTAATATAAAAATATCTTATATTCCCAACATGAATGCAAAAATGTGTAAATAATAACCACTGTATTAAAAAGACGGGGACGAATGATATACTATAAAATTTATGCAGGTATTGTAATAATTTTTTTGCCATTTTTTAAGACCAGTTTCCTCTGACTTTACTTAGGAATTATTCTATCTATAATTCATATTACACAAGAATATTATTGCCAAGTAAGTCTTGTTTCAGTTTTTTCCTTACATACAACTACTATTACATTTTTCTAAGAATGTTTTGACATATTTGCATAATTGGAAAATATTAATGACGTTTCTTCTATTAATACAGTATGCAAGTGAATGAAAAATACATTTATTGTTAATTGCTATTGTTAAATTGTTAATTAATGATGATGATACTAATATTTGCATCCAATGATCAATACTTGTGGACTATAATTTTCATAACACGTAGTTAATTTGCTTTAATTTAATTTAGTTGCTCCAGATTTCAGTGAATTTCATAATCATTAATAATATCCAGACATCTAGTTGCACATACCCAGCCATTTTCCCCACAAAATCAATTACAAAATGTCCTGACTGATCTACTAATTTCTAATGCATGATTTTACTGAGCCAAATTTTTAGTTGATAAAACTTTGATGCACACGACAAGAACATACAATTGACAGTAGTAGAATTCATAAATGTCTATTAATATGGAGAGAAAATTTTTATTTTATTTTTTATTTTGCATTTCAAACACTGAAGCATTCAGATCCTATTTACGGTTAGTGGGTGTCGGCTGCGACAAGGTGTGTAAAAATAAATTTTGGTATTCTATCAGCAACTTATTATAAATCACCTTAAAAATATTTTTTTAAATATCCAGCTAAACATCATAACTGACGACTTTGATTGCCCATCAGAAGGTAAGTATAGTTTGGCTGGAACTTGTGATCGTTATATACGTTGCATTAAGGAGAAAACCAAAAAAGAATTCCACAATGCGCCGTACATGGAATTCTGTGATTTGGGGGAAAATTTTGTTCGTGGGAGTTGTGTAAAAATATCTGATCCATACGATTGCCCACAAAGTCATTGTAAATGGATTAGGGAAGGTATGTTAATAAAACTCCTTTATTTGAAAACCTGATTTTTATACGAATTACTAATCCTACATACAAATAGTTAATAAACATAAAATTTTACTTCTACTCAGTATATTGCATAACTTAATCTACTTTTATAGATTCTTCAACTTCTAATTCAGTGACTACTAGTTCATCATCACCAATATCTGAAGTAATTATCTATTTTCATAACTCCGATAAGATACGATTTTTAAACTGCTTTTACGCATACCGAGGCAATGCTAGTAGGATGTAATTTTAGTTACAATTTATACATGTAAAGTTTTGCTTATTTATTTTATATATGTACACTTTTTTTCCTATACAAGTACTGGAAAGTAAATTGCTCTAACCATTAGGGCAACAGTTAATGCAGTGTAAACGATATAATTATATAAAGTATGTGTAGATAGAAGAATTTCTATGTAAATCCGATACGTGCGAATATTGAATACTAATAAGTATGTTTGCATATAAAGGCATTCTTGTGAGCGTGTGCTGCTCTGTTGTATAGGTAGTATTTGCAATTGTATCTCTATGTATTGTGGTTATACTTATGAATGACCGTATGCAAGCAAATATTTCTTCGACAAGTTCCGAGAGTTTATAATGTAACTGTACTGTAAGATTTTAGGAAGATGATGTTCAGTTGAATTAATTAAACTATACCCTACCTATAAGATTCATAAACGTAAGTATACATTTGCAATTTACCAACAGCTTTGTATACGAATTACGGTACATATTTAAGGTAGATCTTTATCCTACCCTGTGACGTGATGAGATTATTTTTGAGACTTTTCGTTTCTTCGCCTCTTTCTGTGACATTCAAGTATACGTAGTGACTAGTGAGTAACCTTACTCGTACCTAGAATTTTTGCGTTGGTTAGTTTCCTATTTTACTACAGAAAATTGTGGACATACATCACGGCAGTAGTATATCCAGTTATTCTATTTAAAGCACAAAATTAAACTTTAACTTCCCTGTTTCCTATTTCATTCAATTTGTAGGTAGAGGTAGGTATTCCTATATGCTATGGATGGCTATAACCTTTACTATATAGTATAGATTACCAAAAGGAAAAAACCAACATTATTTTACCCATTTTAGCACTATTTGCATAAGTACTCGTAAAATGTTCCAGACTATTAGTAAGACAAATAATTGGAGCAAGTTCCTTGTTTTCGTCAGTTAGCTTTAGTAGTTTACCAACCGAGTTGCCTACTTATTCATTGAATAAATAGAGATCAGTCTAGACATAAAATACTGCCCCATTTTAAATACTACTTTTGAAAAAAAATTAAAATGAATAATTCATTCTTTCTTAAAATTACTATATGCGCCTTAATATCTATCCAGACAGCAAATTCTGCTTCCACTGTTGGGGGAAATGGAAAAAATACTACAACGACAACAAGTAAGCCTTCAAGTACCAATCAGACTTCCTGGAAGTGCAATGAGGTGAGAGTTACTTAATAAGTTTAAAAAGCTAAATAAAATCAAATTGTGTAACACATCTCTTAATTATGTATATGTTCGTATTATGTAATTATTAGTTTCCTAATGTGAGGTATGAAGATGCTAAATCATGTCCATCAGAAGGTAATTTTACATGGTTATTGGACGACGAACCAGTATGTGGTCTATACGTCACTTGCAAATGTCAAGGTGGTCGAATGACTTCATTGGCATCATCTTGTGAAGAAGATTCAGAAATATTTATTGATGGACAGTGCGTTGCAAACGCTAAGCCTCAAGATGTTCGATGTCCTCAGAAGGAGTGTAAAGAAAACGGTAATAAGAAAATGTTATCATACACAGAAAGAATGCTTCCATATAAAATATTATGATATAAGTACACGCAAAATGCAATCACAGAAATTAAATTGGCATTCTTTTTGTAATTTGCTATAATATGCAAATTTTATAGAAGTTCAGAAGCCTGGAGATCACAAAGCCAAACACAACTGTCCTAAAGTTGAAATTGCTCACCATCCTGACGATATACACTCTCATGGACAAGGAGATGATGACGACGATGACCATGATCACTCTAGCCATCAATCAACTACCACTACCAGTACAACAACCACCGTCGGTGTCCTTAATCCAAACCATTCCTTGTCCTCGACCATATTCCCTGTTTTCCATTCAATTATTCTAATACTTCTATTCTCGATGACATTGTAAAAAAATTGCTTAATGAAATTACAGTACAGTGCAAGAGCTACGACTACGACTTACAATTTACAATACAACTTAGGTAGGTACATACACATACTACGTTACAACTGGCAGAGTTACAAATAAATATGTATCCATGCGTTTGTTTTTGTTTAAATACAAAAAACTTGTATATAGTTACCTATACACTTTGTATACCGTATACTTGCTATTACTAATATGCAGTAAGTACGTAATTTACTATACGTGCCATGATAATTAAATTTACTTGGAGTGTGTTATTAGTACAGTGCAGTAGTACCTAAGTAGTTATAATGCTCTTTATTTTTCCATTAGGTTGTTTACTATTTACCATTAGGATATACAATAGGATGTATTTGCATGAGAATGAGAAATCAAGTTAATGCTAGGAAAATACTTACATGTTATTTCAAAATAATATGAAATGTGTTTGTTCTGTTCTAAATGCTGGATTTAAATTGTCGGTCCAAAATACACTCTCAAACCTATTTGATACAAGTATGTATGTATACATTTCAGTTTCATTCAATTCGCTAACTTTAAACCAAATAAAATCTTTCCACAGTTCCTCCTACATAAATACAGGATAATATCTAGTATGTATTTTATTACTTATTATTTCTTTGTATATTTATACTACTGGATTTTCTGTGTACAGATTATACTTCTATAGTTGTCAAACTAGTAATAAAAAAGTTATTACGTTTTGATCAAGACATGATTTTCTAATTTACGCTGTAGCAGAAACCAAGACCACGTAATAAAAGTATGTTAACTGTCTATTGTACAGCCTTACTTATAAACATCTAATGGACACATTTCCATACTCTCGCTTTTCATGGACTAATTCAAAATTCTTATTAGCCAAATAGACAAATAGTAATATAATTAATTGTCAGTTCATGCATATTTATTGCGACTTAACTTAACCCTAATTATTATTGTTAGTTAATTTTACGTGGATTTTGCTCTCTGTTCTGTATGCATTTAAACAATTTTGAATGTTCAGATTACGAAAAATAAACACGTTAATTTCGTGAACACTTTTATTTGGTACATACATATCTATTGATAATAGCATTTATGAGGACTGGACTCCTGCTCCTGGACAGCATTAAGCTTTACGTTTGAAATAAATGCAATTGTTGGCAAAAAAGACACAAAAACTGCTAAATGTGTTTTTATAGCATGTCTTAATTCTAAAAGCTTGTACCTATGCAAAACTAAAACATATATTATGTAAGCCTACGCAAGAGCAAGAAGTAACAATTCTATTCAACAAATATTGGACATTTTCCTCATAGGTAGTTAATAGTTCCCTTTTCCTTCCCTGTCATTGTTCAACTAAAATAAATATTCTTAAGCATCTGCATTGGGTTATCGATTTTGCACAAGCTGCCAAACATGTCCTTGTACTTTGTATTGTGTAATGTTTTACAAATAGCTGCAGTGAATTTAAATTCAAATTCATACATAAAATATGATCAATGCTAAATATATTTATATTTATACGTGATGATGATAATGATTAATGATGGTAAGGCTATATCTGTAATATATGTTGTACTATAACCATTTTATAGGTATCGGAATTAGATATATTTTTTTACCAAAGTGAAGTCAAGTACTGTAGTATCAATAATCGCATACAACAGAGAATCATGATCAAAAGTAAGTGTAATCTACATAATATGGACCTTATGTACGCAAATATTTAATTTTAATGCATCTTGATAACAGATTTTATATTTATAAGATTTTATATTATGCTTACGTGAAATTATTATTGTAAAATTGCAATGTTAAGTATATCATATTCGCAATAGGACCTTGATATGCACTGCTTGCACACGAGTACTATTTTCATTTATTAGGAAAGCACGACTTCATAATTTTTTGCAGACTGTGCTTTGGTTTAACAAAATGTGCATTGCATTGGTCCTGCAATGATTAAGGTAACTTTAAAGGTGAAGATGTACTCCCTACGCAGTTCAATGTTGTTGTGATGCAACGGTCACGAAAATTGTCTTATTACAGTAAAATCATTGATGAGATGAGAATATGTGAGGTATAAGCTAACTAAAGTACCTTATTACTTACTCCTACTTAGCTACAAAGCACTAAAAAACTCTACCAAATGCGAAGAAGTGTAGGAAGGATATAAACATCTACCTAAATCCTAAATACTATAATGATGTTACTACAAGGCTTAAATAAATGGAAAAAAGTCTGCGAATTCGGCTGTACTATCGCAAAATCCAATCCGGCCGTTTTCTGTTAAGGTACTCAAGCTGATGTGTACTAAGGTATTATGTAAGGATAGGAATGCGTAAAAGTTCAACTCAGGGAAGGGTTCAGGTAATTATTTTAAAAGGATGAAACTACTTATCTGTAGTATTATAGTAGCAGTCTAGCAGTAGGTAGTAGGTAGGTAGTAAGTAGCAATCTCAATATCTGGCAAAGGGATCAACGGAAACACATGCTAAATATCATTTTTGCTGCGAAAATTGCATTTTAACTCATGCCAGGCCATGTAAAGAAAAGATACAATTTTACCTGTTGCAGTGCAGTATATTTGATATGATATGGTGAGGTAATCACATATATACAAGCATAATAAGAAGAGTAGTGAACTGACCAGTTCAAATAGATATAAAGTTTGGAAACACAATAATAATAACATTATTATAAAACTACATTGAACGAGTACCTGTACTAAGTATATGCTGTAGTAAAATGAACTGAAATGCATAAACGAAGCCGTCATGTCATAGTCATATCATATCATAACATATTTAAAGTATACTTATTATTAAATTGAACAATGAGAATATGCTCATAGGACGAGTCACATCATTTCATACCGAAGCTACACAACAGTCACTCATCTCGTTAACCTTGAGTAGGAGCAAAACGATAAGTGTTCCCTCAGACTTTTGTTTTTCTTATTATTTTACATAAGCAGAGATGCATGTAGTGCATGTAGGCATGTATGTACTAAACATGTGAAATTAAATCCCTGTACTGTTGTGTGAATAAATAAAATGAGAATTGCATTGCATTGTTTTTAATAAGTTTGCAGTATACTTACGTTAGTAAGAAGAAGTCGTATTTGACGTGACGCCTGCCTGGTCTGGCCTGGCATAGGCTGACGACGGTGTTTTGGACGATACCTTTGAGTGCATAAGGGGCTGAAGACATTTCGTCCGGTTTTGCATGGCAAAGATTCATAGTTACTTAAGTACACTATCCTAGAAGACTCTTGTACTGGATAAATGGATACAACACAGATACAAGATATTGGCTGACGATGAACTTGACTCGACTGCTAACATGAATGCAAAAACTTGAGAGTGGAGACAGAAAGAGTTGAACAGGTAAAAAGTTCTCATGCTGGAGGCAAAAAGGTAGAATTTTCTGCAGGAAATCGTATCGCATCATATTATCTTTGCAAAGCAAGAGAAGACAAGACAAGCAGGGTGCCTTCTTTTTATCTAATAGAGTAGAATCATCCGTGGAGCAGTATATCTGTAATAGTTAGCATTGTAGGTAATGCTAATGGCCATTTAGCATTCTGCGTATATTGTTCATACACATTCACATAAGCCTTTGTCTACAAGTAAAGATTTTCTTTATCCCTTCTTCTTCGTTTAGACTTAGCCTAAACTTTACTTCGTGTCGTGTATTTACTTCAAAATCGAGCTTATTTTCAATTTCCTGCTGCCAAAATGGTCGCAATTTCAAGTTTTGTTAGCTTGTCCCTCATAATTATGACGGGAACACAGCAGGTCGTTTCCCAAAGCTGTAATGAGGTAAGGAAAAATATTTTGAGTATCTAGAGTCTGCAAAAAGTAAAAAATAATTTGATTGAATTAGATTTTTTGAAAATTTATATGAACTTTTTGTGCAGCTAAAGTTTGTGGATATAGCCAATAGCGGGACGTGTCCTGAGGAAGGGAATTTTGCAATGCCAGGAGATTGCCAATCGTACATAAAGTGCTTTTGCCAAGTGGGAATAATGGAGAACTTTTTAGCAATTTGCCCAAAAGGAGAACTTTTCATTGATGGAAAGTGTGTAAAGGAAACTGATCAAAGTTGTCCACAAGCAAATTGCACGGAAGCAGAAGGTAAACTCCTGAATGCTAATTTAGTACTTACTGCAAACTCAAAACCAAAACCATGCTTATTAAACTGAAATAAACTCATAATTAATTTTTGATTTTTGATTTTATATAAAAGTTTTTGCAGGAGAACCAAAAACTTACACTCACAATTGCCCTATGCCAGAAACAACAACCGAAGAACCTACATCAACAACAGAAGAATCTGCAGGCAAGCCTGCTGAAAAATCTGCATTCGAATCTGTATCATCCGCAACCACAATCACAGCAGGACTTTCTGTTATTTGTCTACTCGTAACTTTAGGAATCAATTTTTCCACTTCGTCTTAAAATGTACTATTTATAAAAGTTTAAGTTTAGTGATGTTGATGAGTTTATTAGGCCGAAGAAGTCAGAACTGTCATTTAAAAATTATATAACTGCCTTCCTCCCTATGTATTTTGTATAAGCAAGTCTGTAAGTAACGGCATAGCAGAATAGTAATTAATTTACTACTATGTTCAGTTCTAATCATGAGTTTCGTTTTTTTGTTTTTGTTACGCTACAATTACACTACAAAATTTTTCGCATGTTTGTTGAGGTCAATGTTGACATTGACATTGTACTTTAGACCTTTTGCTTTCGACCTATTTACAATATAATAAATAAAAATGGCAAGCCAAGTCCTATAAAAATATTAATAAATTGCAACTTGTGTTTATTTCTCGCACTTATTTACATAATCAATATCCACATAAACTAATGCACAAAGTGATTACGCTGTAAATTTAACAGTAACATGTCTTATTGTAGTTGTATTTTGTGTTCTTTTAACTTAAATAATCTTTGTCAATATCTAGGTAGCAGTATGGTGATAGTTAGTATACTTTAAGACACAAAATATTTAGTTACCTATTATTACCTGCGAGGAAGTACAATTGTTTCAGTACATTCCACCCAGAATGTCTGGTTACGTTCTCTAGTAATAAATTTAGTTGTATAGTTATATCTAGCAGTAATACCCGCTGACTATACATATAAATGTATTTCACAATTTTCTAGAATTGATATGAAAATTTTGCAATGTTTGTACTACCCTCAATTCTGAATTCTGCACACATTAGCAAATCATTATTACAAAATTAGCAATTATATTTCTTATTATAAGTTTCTACATTGGTGCGCAGCGTGTTCTCTATAGTACAACAATAACATTAATGAACAATAAGTCTCTTGCTAAATTTTACAAAAAATTAAACGTAAAATAGGTTACAATCATAATAGTTATCTCTACATAACATTTATATAAAGTAAATGTCAAGTCAGGTCGAGTGTAGTGTACATATTTAATTGCAAAACATATCTGTAACTATAATTAAATCCTATATTTATACTTAATCCAAGATTCGCTTAACTAAACATTAAAAAACTTAACTAGTAATAACAGAATATAAAAGGATGCATATACCTACTACATTACATTAAGTTTATTAATATGTAACTCTACGTAAATAGTTATTTCAATTATTCAATTGCAAAAAGTCTATCAATACTTACTTAATAACTATATTGATTACTATATTATGTGTACATACATGCTGATTAGGTGATTCGCTGACAGAAAGGACGATGATGAGTCTCACGGAGTGGTCTTATGAGTACGGCAAAGCATTTGTTCTAAAAGGCCGGCTGCCAAAGGTGCTACACAAGTTAACTGGAAATAATCGTCTTGAGCTTTAAGTTTTAGTAACTCTTCCCTAATGCGCAGCATCTATTTACAAATTAAAATTAGTCATTAAAATATCATTTGTTTAATTTGTTATGTCATTAGTTTAATCCAGATAATATAGAGTACAAAAGCAAAATCCTTACGTTTTTATTTGAGATCTTGGCAATAAGGAATTGTATGACCGATGGCTTTATTTCAAATTCGTCAAACATTTTATTTAGGCTAGCATTCTTCCGTCTAGTAGAATCCATATCATCATCACTACTTTCTGAATCATCATCCTGTTTCCAAATATAAAAAATGTTTTCAATATTATTATTTATTTCTATTTGTGTTTATTTTAAGGGCAAATACTAATTTGGCAACTCCAGACCATTTAACTAAATTAACTTACATTGGTTCCGTTCACAAGCTTTCCTCCTGTAGCGATTCCTGGACGATTTAAAATGTTATTACTATTTGCCACAGGAGAAACGGCATTGACAAGCGAATCTTTAGGTTTCAGCTTGGAAGGTCCAGCAACAGTATGAGTCATCGCCATTCTTTTTGCTTGAATAGCTACAGGTTTTTGAACGGCTTGGGGAGGAGGCGGGGGAGGTAACAAAACACTGTCATTGGTACCCCTTTGGTTTTCCGAATGCTGAAGGCTTTTAGATGTAGCTGGTTCTGCTCTGTCAGACCTATTTTCCTGCACGGGCAATAATTGAATTTTAAGTATTAAATATTTAATGTAATTAATATCTGTAAATACAATTCTATAATTTTAGTAATTCTTCGTACACCGTACCATATGAAGTACTTTTGTAGGGGGACCATCAGATGGTCGTCCGTTTGTTTGGACAAACTTTTGTTGTGGGGTCTTTCTTTTGATAACGATGCTGACGGGGGGAGGCGGAGGAGGCGTTGCGGTTGGAGTTCTGGATGCAGCTGGTGATACCATTCCTGTCACCATAGGATGACTGTTACTGTTACTGTTTCGCTTACCGGGCGACGACATTATCGGATTTTGGTTAATGCTCTCAATTGTAACAGGATATACTTTAAGCCGCCTTTTAATAGTGTTAACGTATTCCCCAACCTACAAATTAAATACAATTAATTAATTAGCTTCGTCAAAAATTTAAATCTATAAAGATCCCCACACAACACAACATTTGTTAACTTCCAGCATAAGCTATCTTACGTTATCAGTCAAAAGAGCTTGACGACCTCTCGATCCCTTCACAATATATAGATTAGGATCTAGCTCGATCTGTAAAACAAATATTATTATGTAAATGTATTATCAATTAAATTTTTTATGCACCGACATACAAAATACAATTTACATTATTAAAGATGTATAATATAATTCTTATTGTGTACCTTGAAAAGTGCAAGAAATTCCACCCAAGTTAAATCCAATCCCACTAGAACGCGTTCTATTGTGATCGACTGAAATTCTGGAAGGTCAGAGCGAACGCTAACTGGAACCATTTCCGGCTATAAATTAATTCGTAAAATATCTTAATCATTTTATATCCAGGTAGACAGTACCAGTATAGGCATGGTTGATGGTTAGGTTTAGATAATATATTATTCCTTGTCCCTACACTACCACACAATCAACAATATATTCTGTACCCTAGTGTCGTAAACAATACTAAACCTTCTCTTCTGTAGCCGTAGCCATAAGATTATATTACTAACTATTATAAACTGTTAATTGTTAGTGTTATAGAGTATTGAACTGTAGATTGTTTACCAGTCCGGAGGCTTCCTGATTCATGGGTTCCTAAAAAAGATAAACAGAACAGAAAAATTAAATGTAAGTTTCAGGTATGTTATATTTCATTATCAATCATCAATAAGCTTAACAGTACACCGATTACCGATTCCCATCTTAAAAATACTAATATTGGATGTTGACAAATTAAGAAACCAATTTGAGATTAATTATTTTAAAATGATTGTTATCGTATTGTAAAATCCAAAATCGACACGATACGATATCAAGACCAACAACAACAACACTTTTGACTTCAACTTTTAAAAACTGCTTAAAACTTTAGGTACACGTGTCCCTATCGATTCTACGATTTTTTAGATACCACCGAATTATATTTTGGGTGAAAGTAGTAAGTGAATCCAAAATATTCCAACATTTAGATACACAATTTAATCACGATTCCTTCCTGGTCACTGCACTTGCACAAGTTGAATTTGAGTTAAAGATATTGATAATAACGATCGCTGAATTGCAGATAAAAGAACTGCCTTTTTTGTGACTGTCTGTTAAGTCAACTGTGATTGTGCTGACGAAGACAAAAGAGGGAAAGTGTTAAGAGCGATGTACGTATTTATCCTATGATGAATGTTGATGGAATCATTCGGAATCAAAGTACTATATCGGAATGAAAGTAATACAAAGCATTCGGTGTTACTTACTGCAACAAGCTGTCTGTTTTGCATATCTTCCCCACGCTGCTCCTCCATTATTTCAATTTTTACTCTCTTGTTTACCATTAAGCACTCGGTTTTAATGGTACGTCTTTCGGGAAAATATTCTGGAAACATTTTTAATTGCAATAAGTTAAATTAAATTTGCAATAAAAAGGAACAGTACTTGGTGCATACACACAAAGCCATAAATGGCCAAGCAAAAACGCTCTGCTAAGCTACACTCTATTTAGAGTTAAAATTTTCGATCATTTCGATAAACTAAAAAATTTCATCGAATACTTAATATCGAATCGAAATAAGTGTAATATTGGCAAATGATACGAGACACGAAAATGACAACAATATTATGAGCTTTTAAAGATATAATAAAATTGCTCTAAATGTTCTATGTAAAGGCTGGTGCTTGTGGAGTTGGAGAGAACATTAAGAAACTAGGTTTCTATAACCCAAGCCAGCAGTGTGCATATTCATTTGATATTAGTGAAAGATTCTAAACAATTTTACGACGTTGTAATTGTTACTTGTTCGAACCTTTTAGTAGCGATTTCGTTTAGTAAGCTATCCTTATCTTAAATAACAATTTTATTCCATTCAAACAGCATCAGCGATAAATTCTCCGGTCTCTGTTCAGTTGCTTTGTAAAGTAAATTAAGGAGATAATAAAGGAGTCTTATTTCAATAAATCGGCTCGGCTGCCCGTATATATCTGTAATGTAAAAAAGAATACGTGACAGTCACATAAACATTCAATTCAAATAAGAATATATGCTTATACAGGGTAAAAATATTTTAGGTACCTCTATAAATACAATACTATATCTTAAATGAGAGCAAATAGTAATGTATGTAAATTCTTAAGCTATATGCGATGGACAGATATCATTTTATTTAGTACTAAAACTGCTAGTGTGCCAGTATTACAATGAGGATCGAGGAGAAAGAAAAATGATGAATAGGCAGTATTAGGCAGTAATAATGCGGTCTACGGAAAACAATAAAGCTTCGGCTTTGTATATTACTATCCTTATCCTTATGTATGCAATATTCAAGTACAAGACAAAATGTAACCTGAAACTTACTTTATGCAAGCACAACACAAATACAAACGAAGAGATATTTTAATTTTCCAATCCACCAATACCGCCGGTAAAAATCCTGGATAAAATGACCGATTTGTGACAGAAATCGTTATCGATTCATCCACTTTATAAAACAATACTAGAGAATATTATTCCCTAATTTTAAAATGTTTTTAGCAAATAAAAATGAACTAAATATAATTTTATATTTAGGAAATGTTTTAGAGCTCGCTATGCTGGTTCTGGTTCTAAATAGTTTTCAGCTGAACTTGCAGCAGCAGCCCAATAAAATCAACAAGCATTGAGCGGAATGCTTTAATTGAAGAAAGAGTTACAGCTACAGCTATACAGAATAATATTATGTGAAGGATTTGTGTGGGAACCAAAACCAATTCACTTTTTAACTCGAACTTCCTTTACCTTAATGAAATTAAATCACACTTTCCAACTAATGTTTCATATAAATTCATAAAATTATTTATATGAAGTATCAATCATTTTTAAAAGAATTGCTATGAAGTGTAAATATTTTTAATTCATTGAAATTATATTTATATAGCCAATTTTTATGTAGGAATTTTTCTAAAATTTATTTACTTCGAATTCATTTTTCCTAATATATTTTGTAACATCTTTCCTCAATCTTGTAAATTCCAGCTTCTTTAGTCCTGCAAGTCCAGCAAGTCCAGCTTACTTGTAGTTTTCAATTTAACGGACTACTACAGACTACAGATGTATCCTATGCTACATTATAAATAATTTCAATAATTTGTCATTGAAAAATTATAAAGGTGAAAAACTGTACTTCAAGTTTTTGAAGCAGTAGGCATTTCCCATAATGATATGCATGCTCAAAAAAATTAAATTGGGTTTCAGAAGAAAATTAAAATTGCCCATATACAATGTAGAGCATCCTCTAAAAAATATATAGTCCTAATTTTGCGCTAAATGATGCATACCTTAACTAACTTTCTGATTCAAAGCAACTTTCCCATATTAAAAATAATTAAACACAATGAAGCCATAACAATTATTTCCCATTTTCAGAAGATGGTAATAATGGGCAGTGGGAAAAATCGACACCATGTCCTAAATACATTAACGAACTTATTAGTCGCTATAATCATTTACTTGTGGACAGTTTCATTTTATTAGTATAATGTGGAATGTAATGCTTTTGGTAATCTATAAGTAAACTAAAATAGTTGTGTGTAAAATATTTTCTATATTGAATGATAGCCGGTACTATATATTACATTTTATTGGTTTTAAACGATGCAAATCGTAAAATGTTTAAAAGAATGTTTATTAATGTATTTTATCAGGTACCTGAAAAAAAACCGTTTCGGTGCAATTTATTTACAGTTCTGAATAGTAACTTCCTTAAAATTGTTTCTGGTACCTCACATTCAAATCATATGTAGCTACATCGACTGCTTTACTTAGTCAGCAGCTGGAGCTTAGTTGGAGCTATAGTGTAATCGCATAATCATCATATAATATTACGTCGTACAGTCGTACGTTCTCTCAAAGTTGATGTGTACCTATATATAAGTAGATCGTGAGATATTGATTGGCAAAAGTTAATTTAATTGGCAATTATTTGCTTATGAATTTTGAATAATATAGGTCACCTATCAATTTTGTAACTTGCATATTATAGACTACTTCCTTCAAAAAACAAAATTGTAATTTCTAAATATTTCGATAGCAGAAATGCAGAACAAGACAGCTAATGACAGCTTTGTAGATTTTAGGCTCCAAGCAACACCAGATACTATACACATCAATGCAATTATTTAACTACATTAATGAACAGAATTAATAAGTTCTCTAAAAATTGATGATCAGAGAATTAAGTTCCTTAAAATTACTTGCGGGCATTTAGAGAGTTAAAATAAAAATAGAAAATAAGGAATTCACACAAAATTTGTGCCTAACCTATAGATATGTAACTTGCCATTGAAATATTTGGATTGAATCAGTAAAATGGGGACACAAGACACAACAATTCAAATGTGAATAGAAAATAAATTCACATTATCACAATAATACCCGTGATTCATGATCATGCTCATATATAAGCATGGGTTTATGAGTTGGGGGTACTATAACCAAATAGACATTATACCCATGGAATTCCAATATTCGTTTTACCATATTCTTTTATATGAACACAAACTTCGTCACAATTATAGGATTTTCTCCGGAGATTTATTACATTTTAATTGTAGTCCTTGGCTTTAATCGACTAAAAAATTCTTTGATTTTTAATTAGGATATTTCTCGATTTAGGTGTATTGTATTATACAATTTGTATACTAAACAAGACTCCTACGAAATTCGATGTAGGTAATTGTAAGCAACTTTTAGAATAAGAACAAAATAAGAAATTGCTTCGTTCGCTATTTATTATTTTCTAGGAAAAAAGGGAAACAGTTTTACTGAAAAAGGTAGATGAATGCATAAGTTTCAAAAAATAAACAAAATCCCATTAAATGCACCGACACCTAAAGTTTAATATTTGAAAATATTTTTTACAATCACGCTTTCATACCTATAATATACAATGAGCATCTCATTTACTATACAGACAAGAAGAAAACCCAAAATATAATGTAATACGTATGTTTGTGAATGATACATTTAAGATTTCAAGATTAATTGCATGCATAGCGCTTAGGCAGGGTGAAAAAAACTCCATAACTGATACGTTCGTATTTTCAACAAAATAATATTTTTAATACATATAGCAATTCAACCTAGCATCCCATTAAGAATGATATGATGATAATTTAGACTACATTACATCAGTTTATTGTTCGTTTCGTGTCATGCAAAATATATTTGAATGCGAGAGTGTGGTTTTGTGTTAACTTTGCTATATTATAGATAAATAGTGGTATTTAAATAGTTAAGATATTACATTTTTTATGCTAACTTGATGATTACCGTATATAGTTATTAATGGACATGTAGTTTTTGCAATCCAGATTGTAGTACGTCTGCTTAGTACTTGATTTGGAGCAAGAGATTAAAGATATGATAAACAATCGTTCTAACCTTTATATCTTTATATAAAACATGATGACCTTGCGAACTGGAATATTATGAATAAAAATTAAATTCAACAAGTTTCACAACCAGTATACGGAGCCATACTGGAAAAAACATATTCTATACAAAGCGTATGTTAACTATGTAGCTTTTTCAGAACTTTCAGTAAGCCTAAGGTGAACGTATCTTCACAGGGAATTTATAATTTATTTCAATAGGGTTTAAATACCATGGCTGAGGGAAAATGGAAAACTTTTGAATTTAAAATAGCATATGAGAAGAATTTTGAAAGAATTTCACAATTTCTGAGTGTGAATTACTACAGAGATGAACCTATTACAGTAATGTTAGGATGGACGGAACAAAAGGAAAAGGATGTGGATTATATTGTCAAAACCTGTCTACCTCATAATTTGACTCTATTTGCAGAGGATACAGAAACCCAAGAGGTGATAATATTTTATAAAACAAGATTTTGTATTTTAAGCTAATTTACAAAATGTAACATGCAATCTGAATAACTACTGTTTTAATAGTAAATTAATTATAAGCAATTTTAGATTGTGGCCGTTCGAGTTGGTTACGACATCAGGAAAAAAATTGATCTAAATGAAATGTTTCAATTTGAAGACAATTTGAAAGTGTAAATCTTGAAGAACCAGTTGGTTGGTAATGCCCAGGAAATATTGAAGGAGAAATATCCTGAGGAGGATTATGCAGTCGGCTTCTTATCATCTGTATCCCCTAATTACCGAGGACAAGGAATCGCAACTGAAATCTACTCTCGCTCCATCAAATTATTTAGAAAAAGAGGATTTCCTATTGCTAGGAATTTCTTTTCTAGTAAAATTACTATGAAAATTGTAAAGAAACTTGGATACGAAGAGCTAAGCAGAATTTACTTAGGCGAATTAAGGGATGAGCATGGTGTCCTTGTGTTTCCTCAAGCTGATCCTGACTTTTATGCAACTTTTATGGCTATACGATTGTGAAATATATGTAAATATGAACAATTTAAATTTTACAAATTCTCTTCTTAAAAGATTCAGATAAGGCACACAAAGTTGTTCAATTTTTGCACTTCGGTTATACAATAGTAGTAGAAAATAATTGTAGTACGGTGCAATTAAATTAGGTATATCTTTTGTATGTTCTTCCGCACTTTTACGAAAAACAATATTTTACCCATATGAATTCTTAGTCTTAATAATTAATAAATAATTCCTATAATCGCTATCAGTAGTAATTATGATTAATATTACAGATACAAGTAATTTTCATTAACACATGTGAATATTTCGGGAAAATCGTACGAGTTTTTTTACGATTTAGCATTTAGCATTGTAGAGAATTTGATTTGCAAAATAGTGATGTGAAAATAGGAAGAACTACATATAATATTTTTCTTCTAGCGAAAACAAACACGAAACAATATTTTCTTCTACAGTTGTAATTCAGGTTTGAATTATTGGTCCACATAATACAAAAAACCTATACAGATTCTAAAAGCTAACTTTGTAAATAGTATGTAATAAAATAAAGATCTTCATATATATGTAAGCTGATTACACAACTATAGCACAAGTGTTTATATATGAAATGGAAATATGAATAAACTGTATTTGTAAACGATGTTATTTGTATGTGTCAAGTAAATGTCGAGATGAAGATGTCAAGATGTTTGATGTATGTAGTTTGTTAACATGATGGCAATTTAATTTTATCCGTATTGGGTATTCATTGAATTGTTGTAATGCATTAAATGAGAATTTGAAATAGATTTACTTAGTTCAGTGTTTTCTAACTTTAAACATAGTTGCAAAAATACAATTAACAAAATTTTTCTGCTGGTGAGCTGAACAAAAGTGGCCTTTCAATTTACGCCAACCATGTTCGGAATAATCAGTCAGGAAGTCAGGAAATCCTTAGTGTAATTGAATCATTGTAATCTAAATAAGCTTTATTATGCGGTTTATACTCTCATAATGGCACTGGTAATAATCAAAGACACAATTCCGGACAAACATAGGTTTATGTATGGTACATAAATTCTCTTGGGGCTACTGCTAACAGGACACGTTCCATTTTTGAACCCATCCCGTGGTGAAGATCTACAGCGACAATTTCCCTCCGCGTTTTCCACAGTTGTAGTTGAATATCCTGATCCATAACCTGATCCATAACCATAACCCGATCCGTAATAAGGACGATGATAACAGCCGTAACAAGGGCGATAAGAGTAGTAAGGCCGCCTATATCCACCATATCCTCCGTAAAACCTCCTGGACTGAATTTCGCGTTTCTTTCTTCCACTTGGAGAAGATGTTACTGTGTGTGTACCTTTGACACATGCAGCGTATTCAATGCAATCACCCGTATTGGCACAACCACTTTGAGCTCCCATTTTGCACTTTTTACTAAGGGCACTCCAAATTGACCCCATTGTGTCACAAAATGGCTTGCACACCTGGTTCACGCAATCAACCTTGATAGGTGCAGCAGAGGGGTCGGGGTCAATACAATCCTTGGCTGTTGCTGTTCAATTAAAAATGGAGCAATTAATTTCTCTCATATGCCCAAATAATTCACACTTACAGATAATTGCATTCGTCATTTCTAGTTATGTGCAACTGCATGTGGGTAAAATGGACAAATTAAAAGTCAATATCATACTGCAAGCAATTGGATCTGGTGTAGTCTCCAGTGTTGCTATTCGAGCTATAGGAGTACTATCTGCAGGGGCTCCATTTCCGGATGTAATTAAGAATCCAACTAAAATTACCACCAGTAGTGACCTAAACTCGGGTGTTCCAAATGTTTTCAACTGTTCCATTGTTTTGCAAATATTACCAGTGACTTTTATTACATATTTTACATTTCTCAGAGTATATAGTATTACTTAAAACTGTAGAGAAAGTTGTACATAGGTATAATTGAATTTAGTAGTACTAAATATGTATGTAATTGCAAGGATAGTATATAGATCTTTGGATGCTGTAATTGGGTCTAAATATAATAATGCGGGTTATAGTATACCTATTTAGTGCGTTTTAGTGTGTCATTTACCATGGTAATTTAGCAATGCCCTTTATTAGAAGTGGAAATCAGAGAGTTGTAGCAAAATAAAATGTTGTGTCCAAAATATTTATGTAAAGGTACACTGTAGTAATTATGAAAAGATTCGCGTTCCCACACATAACTCACTTCTTTATATGAGTTTGAGTGATAAACACACAATAAGGTTAGGTACACCGTCCTATTGCATCTCAAGTATAATAATTAATTTTAGTCATCAAATAGTATAGAAATATGAATCCTTGTGCATGCTGTGGCTTGTCTGCCAGAGGAGGTACTTTGGTTGTAGCAATCTTCTCAATGCTCGTAAGAACATTTAATTTGAAAATTGACATTAAATGTATATGCATTAAAATTAAATCTTTCAACATCATGCCTTTATACCACTTTAATGATTTAGAGCGCTGTAGTAACTGGGATAACTATGGTCATTGAGCAATACAGCATCAGCCCCCATAAGAAAAGACATCTGTCGACTAATCAATTCATCCGTAAATACGAAGAAATGATCCCAAATATACTATTTAGCATTTTTAAAATTTCTAAGGGTTCAGTGTGAATACTTAAAAGATTTCTTTCGTTTTTGCAGTCCTTGGGTTACATCATTTGATGTTAGTTGCAGTATCAGGAATGTTATTTGCTGGAGCCTATTATGTATTGAATTATGAAATTGTCCTCATCCTAATTTGTTAATTACACCTTCAATTTATAATTAAGTGTGCACATACAATAAAATGTTTAATTTTCGTAGAAGAAAATGTACTGGTGCATTCCATGGATTGTCTCTGAGATGGTGAAATTCTTAATTACTCACAATTATAATTCTTATCAATTTATAAATAGGTAGGTAGATAAACTTAATTATAAATATTTCAATGTTATTCTTCAATGTTTAGATAACAATAGGTGTGTACATGGTCCTGATTGCAGCAATGGCCGTTAACACATTTTCACATCCGGTTAGTAGCTATATTACTGAATTTGCCTTAATTTCTGTTTTATGTACAATTTCGTCTTTTAAATGTAGTACTTTAATATTCAATTGTAATTTATGTTTAGATCGTTTACTTAATGGTGGCATTTCTATTAGCCATTTTTATGCTTATGATTCCCGTCTATTTCTTATGGATCGTGGTACGATTTGTGGGGAAGCTTAGAAAGGAGGAGGTAGAATATGAAAGTATTAGTCCCGATTATGAATTGGAGAACACTATCTACAGTAAAGGACATAGAAGTCATCATCAAACAGAAAAATCGAAAAAGAAACGTGACAGCTATGAAGAAGTGGAAGAATATCCGTTGAATGGAATGGATTATTAGAGAAAAATTTTATTCTTGATCCACTTATTTTTATAATATATTCAGACAAGTCCGTTTTCCAGACAAGTTACACTCAAGATCAACATGGTCTATTACTAAAGTATAAAGAATGGAGAATAAAGTAAAATTATGAAACATAG
The DNA here is from genome assembly GCA_034694165.1 of Tomocerus mixtus. NCBI lineage: Eukaryota > Metazoa > Arthropoda > Collembola > Entomobryomorpha > Tomoceridae > Tomocerus > Tomocerus mixtus. The sequence goes on along the minus strand of JAQFYC010002832.1, from coordinate 2,245 downwards.
ACATGTACCAAATACCAATGTGTAGACTGTATTTATTTATAAAAACCTTAACACTTAAAATATCACACATATATTTTTGTAGCTGTATTTTCTGATCTATTTATGTTAGTATATCAAACTTCAAACACAAGATTTTTCCAATTAAGTATTACACTAATTTAAGCTGAATTGCTAATGCTAAATTACAATATAAATTGTAAAGTAAAAGAAATGAGTAGAAAAGAAAAGTAATGAGATTTACATGTCTACATAATTTGAATTTGCTAAAAGAAAAGTTCCTCTTCGAATTTCAAGTGTTATTTTCCGAATTGCCAATAATTTATTCCCAAAATCTACTTTTACCAACATCCTGCAAAAGTAAACTCGGCTGTTATCATGAAAGTATCGATCTTGCTCAGACAAGTTGCCGACTCATTCGCTGACATCCATAGTGCATTTGTTTGCTTTAGCGTCCTTCGTACTTCCACGCTTTCCTCATCATCGTAGTCAGTTACTTCGGGGGACCAGTCCTGTACATCCACTTGGGATCTTTTTCTGAAAAATTAAATTATTCTTCCGCAAGATTTTTACAAAGAACTTTCTCAAAAAACAAATTCATTTTCAAAATATGAAACAATAAAATAAATGCCAAATTTCATGTTTACATTCTCCTACTCCTGGAGCTGGCTTCCAATTCGTTATAAATATCGCCTTCTGCACTTCGGTACCCAAGATTTGGCAGACTTGTAATGACAATGATAAAATCAATTAATAGAATGCAGTACAGCATATCTAGTTTTTAAAATATTATGATTAAATAGTTTGTCTTACTTTCTAATGCTTCTTTTAGAACGATGAGGCTGTTCTGTAGGTCGTTTGAGCCAAACTTGATATTGTGACATATCGTGAACAGCTTTAATACATCCCTCGAAATTATACATAGTACTTTCCAGGGAAAAGTGCATTTTGAAAATTGAATCGTACATTTCGAATGATTTGCTAGGATTCGACCTAAACGAAATTAAAAACCGTGCTAAAATGTTTTATTGAATTGCATTTAGATTTTTTGCAAAATTTAATTGGCAGAATAAATTAAATTTCAAACCATCTCAAAAGCATATCTTCGGTAAATAAAGCCTCAATTTGGTGCTGAATAATATCGTGAAGCACGGAATTATTCTTAAATTCTGCAAAACAATTGTAATGCAAGAATTCTTTGAGTTTCCAAACGAATTCCAAAAGATAATCATGTTTTTCAACAGAAGCCCGGTATCCTTCTGGAGGCTCAGTTGATTTTTCATCAGATCCATTCATCCAACTTGAATACTATATTTAAAAAATACTTTAAATAAGTATGTCAACATATTTAACCATAAAAGAACAGTATTCGTATGTAAAGTGACAAAACCTGGAAAGGACAGCCTTTCGCATTTTTAAAAACAATTGGCTGTATTCTGGCTTTGCATTTGTCAAGCAAAGAATTTATTTCGGTGTAATAATCATCAGGAATGGGAGCCATTGGGGAATATTTTTTGAAAGATTCGGAGAGCAATTGTCGAAACATAAGGAGAAAGTACTGATAAAAGTGTTTGGGAATGTAATTAATATCGCAAGTTCCGTATGCCATTACGGCAGCTTTAACCAAAATATCGATTTCTTGGAGATCATCCAGAAGATAATCACTTTCATTTCTAAATAATCGTTTTGCCCAATAAAGACCGATGCGTTCGGATTGGAGATTAACTTCAGAGCTCAAAAGTGAACCATTTTTCAAGTCGGGTGCAGTAAATTCGTCTTGATCAGGATCAGGTGGTGCGGTATCGTCCCCCTCCCGTTTCATTTTTGTTTGTTCTTTGGGAATATTTTTCCTGCATGCTTTGCATGCATCTAAACATTACGAATACGAACATAAAAATTAATATCTGTAATACTGACAATTGCATCTTATTTTGTCGTTTAGTTCCATTAAAACCCATGTGCATTCAATAATGTCCCCATTTTTGTTTTCGACGAATACAAATTAAGGCATCATTAAGGAATTAACACTGTAAATGTATTGCTGATACTGATGCCTATATGTATTGTATAAAACATTTTGCATATAATGTAGCTTAATTTTCCATCTTTCAACTTAAAAAATAAAAAAATATTTTTTTGAGACATCTTAGCAAAAATAATACTGCAACGGTAAAAACTGCCAAGCCACTGTATACAGCCCGCCCGAGTGAGTGTATTGCTGCACAATTACGACAAATATCCTTATAAA
>JAQFYC010002831.1:0-23347 GCA_034694165.1 Tomocerus mixtus | reverse complement strand
CTTTGTGAATTCTAAATAATCGTATACTTATAATGTATTAGTATAATATTATTAGATATTATTGCTTAAAGGATCCATTTTGTACTTTTTCTTGGCTTGTTTATTTTGTGGGTCTGCAAGGTGCTCTGCTAACACGTCTAGACAATGTTTATTCACGAGATCATAGGCATCAAGTCCATAGAGATAGTCCAGGTGATTGAATTCATCTAATGGCACGCGATAACTATCCACAATATTAGGTAATTCTGTTTCTAATCTGTGCACATCCTGAAATGAACATATTTATATAAATTGTAGTTAAACGGACTGTAATTTTGTAATTAAAGGAACCTTGCAAATTAGAGAGGGGGTGATTACCACAGGGTCGCTAAGATAGTCGTTGAGCGACCAAATGATTGCGGTGGGAACTCGAACTTTGTGAATGGGGTAGACTGGAGGGACCATTCGTCCATATATTTTGCTGTTCTGCAAGTCGTAGTCATACAGCTGGAACCTTTTGGACTCAATTATTTGGGCAAGGTGGACTATCAGTTTAATAGAGCACTTGGGAGCCCCCAAGCGTAATGAGTTCGGTAACTGCAACTGTAATAGAAATACTTGTCACTTGTACTTAAAAATCTGTAGATATAAAAAGAGGTGTCAACTCTTGTAGAAATATAAATTGTTAAATATTTTTATAATAATAGTATCATTTATTTAGATTTAGTGTAAGCAATTGAGGAGTTACCAAATTCAACTCTCCGGGACTAGGACCTGCGATGATGCCCATAATTAAACTGCAAATTATGGCTGAAGCATAACTCTTTTGGCAGAAGTTGGGAAAATGATGGTTCATCACTGCTACTCCAGTATCATCGGGGATAGAGCCAACTTTAAAGGTGTTTCTGTAAGCCTTCCATTAAAGAGGATTATATAGTATTTCATAATTAGAATAATTGCCATGCCATAACATTAATTAACTATATTTTAAATTAAATGGAATTTTGTGCTATTACAGAAGCCAGTTGGAAATTGAATGAGAATTTAGACTAAAGTTTCCACCACCAATAGTTCCAACATGTTAGAATTTTTACTATTCTTTACTAGACCGTAGATCTAATTTGCAAATATGCTAGAGTTTTCATATCCACGCTCAAAGAGAACATAGTTGAATACCTTTGAACTTGAACTATTGGTGGTGGATCGGTATACAATATACAATCCGGTAGTCAGTAATTTCCAGTAGTTCAAATCTCGGATCATAAAATTCGAAATATATCATTATCTGCACTGAAACACATTTAAAAGTATATTTTATCATCGTTATTCTATCATTTTGATTCAGAAATCTTCCGTGGCTTCCTCCTAGATAATCTTTTTTGATAGCGAAAATAATTTCGTTAATTGAGCAATGTCGACGTTAAAAAGATTTTTCTTTACAAAATAGCTGTCATTGACAAAGCAGTAAATAAGGTAATTACAGCCAAGATACAATTGCATTATGTTTGATAATTGATAATTACTTCCAATACTTTCCAAGTAGCCGACCATCTCATAAGCACCATAATAGGGTTTTTGGCATTATCCATATAAACAATTGGTGAGATGGCCATGAAGAAATTGATCTTTTTGTTGTAAGCCGGTTTTTGGGCCAACGCGGCTATGAAGGTCGTCGTCCCTAAAGAAAACCCTGCGTAGCTCAATTTACTGTTATTGGTTGTGGCCAGAACGTAATCAATCACTGCGGGAACATCCCCCATCGCCATCTCGTGGAGACTTTCATTTTAATTAAGTTAGTAATAATGTAAATAAATACATAATACTTAATATTTAATTTAAATGAAACTTCCGCACCTGAAATCCCAATATCGGAAATCCTTGTCACTGTACTGTGTGTGATTAAGAGAATTTGGATTCCCCCGACTGTTGCCTAAAGACATCATACTATTAATACTGTTATAATTATGATTGAGATCCATCACTCAGAAATTCCCAATCCCTCAAATTCTAAGCTAACCAAACCAAAATGGATACTTTTCATATATCTTTATTTACTGATTCTTATTGTTATTTCCCTTGTAGAAATTTCTCTCCAACTGTTTGATTTCCTATCTTACATTTCTTTGATATTTTTTTTTCTGGAATTTCAAATTGTCTTGAATCGATTCACATAATGTATGTGCTTATCTAATTATAATTCAAATGTATTTATAATTTGTTACATTACTATAATTTTATTACCGAGCCAAACATCGTAGTCGTTATCCACCAAAGCGTAAGCTGCAAAATATTAAAATTAAAATTGGCTTGTTAAAATTGTCGTGCCTTGTGCCCATCTCCCAATTTCCAATTGCATCTCCCAAATTAAGGATGTACTATATAGTTATTTGTGCATGGCTGAGATCCCACGTGGATATCCCATGTGATGTGACTAACCCAATGAATTGTTTCCAGAGTTTATTGTCCAGTGGATAGAGGTTTGTGCAATGCCATGCTGTAAAATGATTGGGCGTCGGCGCGTTGAATTTTCTGGATTTTTTCCATGAGGAATTCGGTGCAGAGTGAGAATGTAACCATCTTTTGTTGTCACATTGTGAACTTCTAAGGGATAACCCGGCCTTTGAATGAGGTTCGACTACAAAACATAAGAACTAACTATATTATGTAAACAGGTTTTAGCTTTGCCACGTCGAACATCTTTCCGTACAACTAACCGCAATCTTCGTTTCAAGCGGTCAAATGTTCTTGTTATTAAATTTTGGTCATTTTTGGACCACTTTTGGTTTAGAGGACTTTCCATAAGGATTACATAGTGTGTATCTAAAGTAAGCATCTCAATACAATATGAAATATCGTTATCAATAAAAATTATAATATAGGGATATCCCAGTCGAAGAGATTAGGATTATTCGGATTATCCTAGTCGACTGAGTTTTGTTTCGCACATATAAGGAGGGTATCATAGAAATCTGCACACTTTCAATGCCTACCTTCTCATAACTTATCATACTCCCTAACTCCTTCCACTAACATTTGTAGGTATTTATGCTTATTTCAAAAACATTCAAGTTATGACAGTTAACAAAGAAATTTAAGGCGGCGAAAACAAATACAACTTTGATGAAAATGAATGTACCAATCAAGGTTACTATTGTATAGTGGTAATGGTCCTCCGGCTACGCCGGACGCAGGAAAAAATTTCGGGAGGGGCCCAAAATATGGAGTTTAAAAACATCATTAAATCGCGCGCAGCGCGAAATTTTTTACCATTTTTTGTTCATTTTTGCCCCATTTTACAGTATGGAGCTGATTTTATCTCAAAATTAAAGCCCAGTGCGCCAAATTTTTGGTGTTTTGAGGCTAGTTAAAGACCTAAAATATACATATTTAGCAAAATGGCGCGCAGCGCGAAATTTTTTGGGAATTTTTGCTCAATTTTGCAGTAAGGAGCTGATTTTATTCCCAAATTACAGATTGCTGCGCTAAATTTTTAACATTTTGAGGCAAATTAGAGACCCAAAACACATATTTAACAAAATTGTGCGGAGCGCGAAATTTTTTCATTTTTTGCTCATTTTTGCCAATCATATCTAGTGTACACCGAAAAAATCGGGAGGGGCCCGGGCCCCCAGGGCCTCCTCCCTTGGTCCGGCGTTGCTCCGGGGTAAGTTTTTAATTAGAAAATTGACGTTTTACAATTTACAACTAATTCTGGTCACGAAGCTCTACATAGTAGTAAAATTAAGCAAGAGTAAACAGGAAAGCCCAACAAAAGGGAGATAGTATCTGATATCAATCTTTATGCCAAACATAATGTTCTCAGTTTTATTTGTACTTGCCATTATACTAGCACTATCTTTGAGAAGTAGTTTCCTCTGCGTTTCTGCCTCTTTAGCTGAAGGATTTCCATCGCTGAGTTTACACGAAACAAGGATTAGATGGAGGAAGATAACGTTAGCCTTCGCATGGAGCCTCATCGAGCTAAATCTACACGGATTGTACTAAATCCGTTTTAGTTGTAGTGTAACTGTAACCAATACTATACCAACAATAAGGGTGATCCTTGAATTCGGGTTATAATTATAATTGTGGATGAAATACTAAAATTTGTTCGCCCAGAGCAGTTAGAAACACGGAATGTGATCTTGATAAATATAGTGAATCCTTGAATAACTATTGGCAAAACAAAAGAATTCTACATTTTAACTGTGGTTCTGCTTGAATTGCATAATGACCCAACTAATGTGTATGCCGTAACTCCAAATAATTTTAAGTAATAAAAAGTTGTTTAAAATGAGTTTCGTGGATTCTCCCAGTGCCCCATTGTATTTGGGAGCAGTTATTTGTGAAGCACATTGTGTAAATGTTGCCCCTGCTGTTGAGGAAAAGGGATATTTGGAGATTGGAACAATGAACTAATTCGGTCTTCCTGACAATCTGGTCTACTTGTTCTATAACTCATTCATTGTATTGTATTTCTGCAGTATTTGCATTGACGGACAGACAGATGTGCACCCGGTAGACGAAGATGTTCTGCAACTTAATGATGTAATACCTATCTACATACGTAAATTAATAGAAATAGCAATTGCATACCAGAATTTTATGTTCAAATTATATTCATTATGTATTATATTGTCGCTACTTAATTTACAATTCTATCTCTCATTGTCTTATGTTTATCTTTGCAAACAATGAGCAATTTGTTTAATCTCTGTCAAAATATAGTCATAATATATATTTAAGGTTATAGTTTGCGTTTTCCTGGCCTGGTCTGGAATCGACACATCTCCCTCTGTTGGCGAGATTTGCTGAAATAATTTTAGCATGAGAAGGTAGCTAAACATTTTGTTTTGCCTCTGCCCTTTTATTTTTGGCCATAATTTGCGATCAGAAAATTGTGAAATTTTGTACAAGTGTTCTTAAAGGGAGTCCACTGGATGCATACAAAAATTGATTTCAAAAAATGTCCCCATGTGACTACTATGGGGAAAAAAATGTAATTCAATCTTACAGCCACATGGGGATATTTTTTTTAACCAATTTTAGTATACATCCCGCGGACTCCCTTTAAGAACATTTATACAAAATTTCACAATTTTCTGACTGCCAAGTATGGCTAAAAAAGGGCAGAGGTAAAACAAAATGTTTAGTGCGCCTAAAAAAATGGCATACAAGAAGCTTAATATTTGGACCAAATCTATGATAGGTGTAGCATAAGTGGGAGATTTTTACATTTTTATAAATTATGTAACTTTTAAACGGTTCATCCTTTTTTAATTGTGTTAACGGATTTCAATGCAAGGGTAAATTTTACTTTCTCACAATGCCCTAACTTATTGGGGTACTGTGAGATTTGACTAAAAGCGGACTGTATTTTGCGACACCTTGTATATTCAGTTCTGCAAAATGATACATTGATTCTGCTGATTTCAAAAAAGGTTTTACAAAGAATGCCTAACAGGAGACACATGTAAAGGAAGATTGATTAGTTAGTTAGCCTGTTTAGTTATTAGTGGAGTAGGTATCTGTGTTACGATCACACAACTTACCATTACCATGTACCCAAATACTTTAAAACTTTAATCCATAAAGCTATTAAGTAATAAAGCATGCAAGATTGAAAACACCCAATGTAAATATTTAGAAATTCATAATATTTATTTTGAACTGTACATAGTACCAAAACATAATGAAAGAAAGAAATGCTTTAAATTCAAACGAGAATTTATTGTTAGTGTGAGGTGAGGGTAGTTAACTTTTTCAAAGTACTGCACTTGATTTCATTCTACTTTAAAAATGATGTTACTTTTACATAATCTTTTCGTATTGGGATTAGGACCTACGTATATGTACGATGTACGACACAGTACCACGACAGTGATGTTCCACATACTTCCAAAGTACAAACAATGCTAACTGATAAAAGTACTAAATGAAAACTACAAATAGTGAGGTCACCACCTTATCTCTTTTTTCAAAATGAAATAAAGGAATAATTTGATTTATATTGAAAATAACTCGTGTCTTTATTAATTATTTACACAACTTTGTGAATTCTTAATAAATTCTCTAATATTTATAATGTCTTAGTCTAATACTATTATCTTATTGATTAAAGGCTCCAATGTGTACTTTTTCTTTTCTTGTTTATTTTGTGGGTCTGCGAGGTGATCTGCTAACACCTGTAGACAATGTTTATTCACGAGATCATAGGCATCAAGTGCAAAGAGGAAGTCCATGTGATTGAATTCATCTAATGGTACGCGATAACTATCCACAATATTAGGTAATTCTGTTTCTAATCTGTGCACATCCTGAAATAAACATATTTATACAAATTGTAGTTAAACGGACTGTAATTATGTAAGTAGAGGAACCTTACGAGATAGAGAGGGGGTGAATACCACAGGGTTGCTCATATAGTCGTTGAGCGACCAAATAATTGCGGTGGGAACTCGAACTTTGTGAATGGGGTAGACTGGAGGGACCATTCGTCCATATATTTTGCTGTTCTCCAGGTCGTAGTCAAACAGCTGGAATCTTTTGGCATCAATTATTTGGGAAAAGTGGACTATCAATTTAAAAGAGGTCTTAAGGGCCAACAAATGAATTAAGTCCGGTACCTGCAGCTGTAATAGATATATATTAAATTAAATTATATTATTTTGTATATGATGCATTGTTATTTCTAGTGTATCTTGTAGACCATTAAAATAATACTTAAATAATATCTTTAAATAGAGTTCTTCGTCGAGGTTCTAGCTGCACGTACACAAAACTTTTTACTCTGTGCACCTTCTGTCCTGTTTTAATTTTTTTAGAGGGTAAAAACGACCCAATTGTAAAAATTCTTGGTGTAAAGTGACCGCTGACGACTGATACAAGTGATAAGAAAGTGACTGTGCGTGAAAACTGTGACCCTTAGGAGGAATTCGACATTTTTTCGGTGGGAGCACGTCCAAAAATCAAAAATTCGGAATGAAGATGGAGTCTTCCTGCCAGGTCTGAGTCGCATTTTGCATATTAAGATAACCAAATCGGGAAATTCGATGTTGGTCGTCACATCGGCTATACCTATCTATGGTATTGGATGTGGTACTCGTCTGCAACCTCTGCACTATCTGATAGCCAATACCCATAATTAGCAAGGTGAGTGTTCAAAAATTACAATTACAACACCGAATAGCAGTAGAGGATTATTTTCTACCTAAGAAGCCAAAATTGTAAAACCGGAGACACAATTTAACTTTCACTATTTCGAGTTTCAATTTAGTGTGCTTCCTTCTTCTTATGGAAATTTACATTGTAAATTTAGGAAGGGTAGAAAACAGGTAGTGCAGCCTAGTGCACCCTTCAAATTTTTGGTGTGGCAATGTGACAATATGGAGTATACAATATATCAATAATAAGTCGCCCCTTTTTTTCCCTTTAGAAATTATAAGCGCGCAAAAAAGGGTAAAAGGGGGCTCCCTTGTTTATATGTTCTGCACTACAAGTGCAGTGCAATATTTCAAGGCGCTGTTCTTACGTACACAGGTTAGGTTAGCAGTAATGTGGTTTCAAGTTTTTCCCTAATATTTTTGCCATTGTCTCAGTATTACTTATTGCATTTGAACTAGTAAATATCACGACACTGGCTTCATGTCTAATAGGCTGGTTATTAAGACCATTGAAGGAACAGCTGGTATTTAAGTTTATTTTATTTTTAATTTTGCTAATTTTCATTCAAAATTTGGCATTATAGTTGCGTTAGAAAACAACATATAAAAGTGCCAAACGGAGCACAAAGTGAGTCATACGTCCCTGACTGCCATTTTTCAAATTTTTTTAAATTAGCCGATGTGGATCAATGGAAACACAACGTACATTCATAATTTGAACTCCTTGTCGTAAAATTTTGTACAAAATGCCATAAATATAATTTCGTTCCCTTATCCCCATCCCCTATAACATAGTGCTCTGGCGACACGTCAGTCCGAGTAATTGCTATTGAACAAATATAAGTCAAGCGACCAACTGGAATCTGTTGTTTGTGTGTCCTACAATGTGTATAATACCCCTCAGAGTATCAACAGGAGGATTTCTACATTCTAATCTCCAACAGATTGCCAGCAAACTCAAGAACTCAAATCACTTCTTAGTCTCGGTCACAGTCGGTCACTTTACACACAAAACTCTATATCATAAATCATAATTGTAAATCAACCTCGACGGGGAACACCGGACTATATAAGAATATAGGTTCGTAACTACTGTAATAAGGTATTAATGAGATCTTTACCATAAATATACTTGTGCTTGCACTTCTATACGATGTTATTACCTAGGTATATTGTGTATTTTGTATAATAATGTTCAAATAAGTCCTTGTTGTAATCATGCTCTTATGCTCCGTGTTATAGGCCTAGCCACCCTTGTAATCCCTGTATCGTAACGAGTATACTAACCGCGGATAAATTTCGATTAAAGTACTGACTTTGCACATGTTAATATTATACTACGATACTGATATATTATTTACTTGAGTTATGGCTAACTATAAAATCTGTAAGTATAAATGTCATTTGAATTTGATTCGATTTTATGAAATTATGAAATGTACCAAAACGATGTAAGGGCTACTGCTATATACGTCTGAATAAACCAATCTATCTATCTAATATCTTTAAATATGAAACAGCATGTGTACTCTTGTAGAAGTATAAATTGTAAAATATTTTTCATAAAGGTATTATTTATTTAGATTTAGTGTAAGTACGTGAGGAGTTACCAAATTCAACTCTCCGGGATCAGGACCTGCGATCATGCCCAAAATAAAACTGCAAATGCTGGCTGAAACATAACTCTTTTTGCAGAAATCGGGAAAACCTTGGTTCACCACCGTTACACTAGTATCATCTGGGATAGCGCCAATTTTAAATGTTTTTCTGAAAGCCTTCCATTAAAGAGAATTTACATAGTTATTCATAATTAGCAAAGATATGCCATGCCATAATTATATTTTTAATTAAATGGAATTTTGTGCTATTAAAGAAACCAGTTGAAAATGACTTAATTTGAACCCTAAGATAGAATAAAGGGAATTGGCAGTAGAATAAAAGGATGAGCAGTTTTCCGATAAAGGAATCTAGCTGTAAAATAAAGAGTGCGTCTTTTAAGGACCACTCTGTTAAAACTCGAAAAGGAAATTGGCAGTAGACAAATAAAGGGGTTTGGCAGTGGAACAAGATATGTCAGCAGTTCTTTGGTATGTCAAATGTATAGTTATATTATATACATATAACTAGACGGTATAAGAAAATTAGAATTTAGTGTAGACCGATTGACTTAATATATCGAAACCATAAGTACTACAGATGCAGAGGTAGTAACTTACTTGCTAATTCTGTGTGTACCAAGCCATAGTGTTGTCTGACCAGCAGTAGGTAAAAAAGAAATAGTAAATGCTAAAGAAACTCCGTAAATATAAATAATTATCATTTTGAAATCAATTTAAATGTAAACTGCCACATTCCCCTATTTGCCCATTGTGTGTATTTCTACCACGCATCCCTCCTGCGCATCCGAAACGTAAAACCTTTCACTGCTACTGCTACATTTTGCAATATACTGACAGATTCCTTTTTTGAAAAACTCCATTCCTTTTTTGAAAAACTGCTACATTCGTTTGTTTTACTATACGGAAAAAAGTAACTGCCACATCTCTTTGTTTTACCTGCGTATTAATTGGTAGCCGTTGAAAATTGAATGAGAATTTAGACTAAAATTTCCACTACCAATAGTTCCAACATGCTAATTGGAATTTTAACTATTCTTTATTAGATAACTAGCCAACTGGTATAATTTGCACCAATACTGATAATGCTACAGTTTTCATATCCTTGCTCAATGGAAATATGGTTGAATACCATTGAATGCTTCAGCACATATATTAATTATATAAATGGAATTTTATGAGCTTTTCTGGAATTATTGGTGGTGGATCGGTATACAAGCCGGTAGTCAGTAATTTCCGAGTTCAAATCTCGGATCATAAAATTCCATTTATATCTGCACTGAAACACATTCAAAAGTATATTTTAAATTGGCTCGTTATTCTACCATTTTGCATTATTGCAGTTAGTTTTGATTTAGAAGTCTCCCCGGCATTCTCCTAGATAACCTTTTTTGAAAGCAGAAATTTTTTCGTTAAACGAGCAACGTAGACGTTGAAAAGATTTTTCTTAGCAAAATTGGTCCTATGGACAAGGCAGTAAATTAAGTTGATACTGTTTAGGACATTCAATTGCATTATGTTTGATATAATGAATAATTACTTCAAATATTTTCCAAGAAGCCGACCATCTCCCGAGCATCATTAAAGGGTTTTTGGCATTCTCCATATAAACAACAGGTGAGATGGCCATGAAGAAATTGACTTTTTTGTTGTAAGCCGGTCTTTGGGCCAACGCGGCTATGAATGTCGTCGTCCCTAAAGAAAACCCCACGTAGCTCAATTTACTGTTATTGGTTGTGGCCAGAACGTAATCAATCACTGCGGGAACATCCTCTATCGCCATCTCGTGGAAACTTTCATTATAAGTTAGTTAGTAATGTAAGCAAATAAACTGGATACTAACCACTATAAATGACCAGCGAAGACTATTATTTAGTTGAATCTCAGATCGGCCCACATAATACAGTCCGTTTTTGGTCAAATCTCACAGCGCCCCACATAATATAGTCCGTTTTTGGTCAAATCTCAAATTGCCCTAATAAGTTCGGGCATTGTGAGAAAGTGAAATTTATCCTTGAATTGAAATCCGTTAACACAATTCAAAAAGGCTGAACCGTTTAAAAGCTACAGAGTTAGTTTATCTTACAAGATGTACCCCTTGGGGTGGTCCGATTTGGACCATTTTAATTTCCATCCGTCCTGTTACATCAATGAACATGTATGCTAAGTTTGGTTGAAATCCGTCCAATACATTAGACGTTATTTTGTATACAGACAGACGGACGGACATTACGAAACCATTTCCAGCTTCGCTGGTAATAAATACGTAATTTACTTAATAATATATAATTTAAAGGAAACTTACGTACCTGAAATCCCAATATCGGAAATCCTTGTCACTGTACTGTGTGTGATTAAGAGAATTTGGATTCCCCCGACTGTTGCCTAAAGACATCATACTATTAATACTGTTATAATTATGATTGAGATCCATCACTCAGAAATTCCCAATCCCTCAAATTCTAAGCTAACCAAACCAAAATGGATACTTTTCATATATCTTTATTTACTGATTCATATTGTTATTTCCCTTGCAGAACTTTCTCTCTACTAACTGATTGATTTCCTATCTGATTAAATGATAATTTTTTTCTGGAATATCATAGTACCTTTATTCGATTCACAATATTATGTCGGTACTTATTTAATTATATTTAAAATGTATTTAGAATTTGTTACGTTACTATTATTTTATTACCGAGCCAAACATCGTAGTCATTATCCACCAAGGCGTAAGCTGCAAAATTTTAAAATTAAAATTGACTTGTTAAAATTGTCGTGACTTCTGCCCATCTCCCAAATTAAGGATGTACTATAGTTATTTGTGCATGGCTGAGATCCCACGTGAATATCCCATGTGATGTGACTAACCCAATGAATTGTTTCCAGAATTTATTGTCCAGTGGATAGAGGATTGTATCATGCCATGCTGTAGAATGATTGGGCGTCGGCCCGTTGAATTGTCTGGATTTTTTCCATGAGGAATTCGGTGCAGAGTGAGAATGTAACCATCTTTTGTTGTCACTCTGTGAACTTCTAAGGGATAACCCGGCCTTTGAATGGGGATCGTCTGCAGAACATAAGAACTAACTTTATTATACTCTATAAACAGGTTTTAGCCTTCGCGTCGATCTGCCAGCATGTACGTGTGTATCCAAAAAGTAAGCATATCTTTTCTCTATACAACCTGAAATACGTCAATATTTATGCTAAATATAAGTTTTCAGTTTTATTTGTACTTGCCGTTGTAAAACCTCTTTTGAGCAGTAATTTCCTCTGCGTATCTGCCTCTTTAGCTGAAGTATTTTCGTCGTTGGGTTCACACGAAACAAGGATTATATGGAGAAAGATAACGTTAGCCTTCGCATGGAGCCTCATTGAGCAAAGTCTACAAATTGCAATAAATCAGTGCCATACCAATACTACACCAACAATAAGTTAAGGGGATCCTTGAATTCGGGTTATAATTGCGTAATACGTAATACTAAAACTTGTTTGCCCAGATTAGTTAGAAAAAATGAATGGGAAGTAGTAGCTAGGAATAGGAATTTGATAAATACACTGTATCCTTGAATAACCCTTAGCAAAACAAAAGAATAGTACGAAAGTTCTATTACAATTAGAATACATTTTAACTGTGGTTCTGGTTGATATGCATAATGTCTCAACTAACGTATGCCGTAACCGTAACTCCAAATAAATTAAAGTAATAAAAAGTTATTTAAAATGAGGTTCGTGGATTTTCCCAGTGCCCCATTCTATTAGGGAGCAGTTATATTTGTGAAGCACATTGTGTAATTGTTGCCAATGCTGTTGGGGATATTTGGAGATTGGAACAATTAACTAATTCGGTCTTCCTTACAATCTGGTCTACTTGTTCTAGAAGTGCATTGTATTGTATTTCTATAATATTTGCATTGGCGGACAGACAGATAACTACCCGGTGGGCGAAGCTGTTCTGCAACTTAATGATGTAATACCTATCTACATACCTACGTATGCAATAGAAATAACAATTGCATACCAGAATTTTATGTTAAAATTATATTCATTATGTATTAGTATATTGTCGCTACTTAATTTACTATCTCTCTTTGTCTTACATTTATCTTTGCAAACAATGAGCAATTTGTTTAATCACTGTCAAAATATAGTAATAATATATATTTAAGATTGCAGTTTGCGTTATCCTGGCCTGGAATCGACACATCTCTCTCTGCTGTTGGCGAGATTTGCTTAAATAATTTTAGCATAGGAAGGTAGCTAAAAATTTTGTTTTGCCTCTGCCCTTTTTTAGCCATAATTTGCGATCAGATTATTTTTAAATTTTGTAAAAGTGTTCTTAAAGGGAGTCCGCGGGATGCATACTAAAATTGATTTCAAAAAATATCCCCACGTGACTACTATGGGGGAAAGAAAATTGAATCCAATCTTACAGCCACATAGGGATATTTTTTGAAACCAATTTTAGTATACATCGCGCGGACTCCCTTTAAGAACACTTGAACAAAATTTCACAATTTTCTGTGCAAAGTATGGCTAAAAAAGGGTAGAGTTAAAAAAAATGTTTAGATACCTTCCTATGTTAAAATTATTTCAGCAAATCTCGTCAACAGAGGGTGATGTGTCGATTCCAGTCCAGGCCAGGACAAAGCAAACTACACCCTTAAGGGCTGGCAGTACCATGAGCAAATTCGCGAGAAGTTAATGTAAACTCCAACTCAAGATTTAAAATTTAAAGTAGAGAGTTGCCTGGGCATATGAAATATGGATTTACATTTAATGTGTATAAAAAAATGGCATACCAGAATAATATGTGGACGCCATCTATGAGAGGTGTATCATAAGTGGAAAACTTTTGCATTTTTATAAAGTAGCTGTTAAACGGGTCAACCTTTATGAATGGTGTTAACGGATTTCGATGCAAGAATAAATTTTACTTTCTCACAATACCCCAACTTATTGCGGCAATAAGAGATTTGACCAAAAACAAACTGTACTATGTGACACCTTGTATATTCAGTTCTGCAAAACGATACGCTTGTTCTGATGGCTTCAAAAAAGGTTTTACAAAGAATGCCTAACATGAGACACATGTAAAGGAAGCTTGAATATATCTCACATGTACTAGAGTTTGTTTAAATCGCAGAGTTTAGTTATTAGTAGAGTGTTACGATCACTCAACTTACGATGTACCTAAACACTTTGAAACTTAAATCCATAAGGCATGCAAGGTTGAAAACACCCAATATAAATATTTAGAAATTCATAATATTTATTTTGAACTTTACATGCATATTACCAAAACATAATATGCAACCGTATTTAATAATCAAGATGTATTGTAATGGTGGTTATCCTGTATGTTATGATAATCAAAATGGGTTGCTATGGTGATAATCTGGTTCTTAATAGTCAGAATGGATTGCTATGGTATGGTAATTATACTTCACTCCCACTCCGCACCACCGGTTATCATCTAAATTATAATGGGCGTCGTTCCGAGCTCGTATAATTGAAATTCTACCCTATGTTTACAAGGCACACATCGGGGGTCGGCTTCGCCGACGCCGATGATGTGGCGTAGAATTAATCAATTATATTGTATTTGATAGGCAAGATGGGTTGCTATAATGATTATCTGTAATAAATTAAATAGACAAAATGGATTGCTATGGTAATTATCTTGCAACACACTTTTTTGGAACTTTTCAATGGAAACAAGGCTAAATTTTTGGAATTTTTCCTTATGAACACCAAACTAAATTTTGTTAATTTTTACATTTAAACACCAAACTAAATTTTGTGAATTGTTCCATAGAAACACCAAACTAAATTTTGTGAATTGTTCCATTTAAACACCAAATTAAATTTTGTGAATTGTTCCACCAAACTAAATTTTGTTAATTTTTCCATTTAAACACCAAACTAAATTTTGTGAATTGTTTCATAGAAACACCAAATTAAATTTTGTTCCATTGAAACACCAAACTAAATTTTGTTAATTTTTCCATTGAAACACCAAACTAAATTTTGTGAATTTTTCCAATGAAACACCAAACTAAATTTTGCGAATTGTTCCATAGAATCCCTGGCCTAAACATTTCAAACTACTCTTTATACGGATATGTTACAAGGATTTACTAGTAGCAGCGAACCTGGTATGCTTTCGTAATGTCCGTCTGTATACAAAATTAAGTTTAAATTATTGGACGGATTTCTTCGGCGTGAAAATGGTCCACATCGGGTTGCTCAAAAAAAAGTGTTACGGCAAACGTAAGCATAAATAAAAGCAAAATTGGAGGACAAAATTACTACTCTTATTGACCTAAGTTCTTCGGTTTTTATGTGCTAGTAGCTTAATTCTGGTACTGGTACCCCAAGTAAAGCTTGCTAGGTGTTGGATGGATTAAACAATAAACCTAATATGACAACTGCACGCATCAAATCTTTAAGCTGTGCTCCTACTATTCTATAAATAATTTTTTTCGACGGTAAAAGTTGGCCATTTGTAAATTTTTTTTTGTAAAGTGACGACTGTATGTGACCTACGTGATAAGACAATTACTGTGCGTGAAAACTATGACCATTTTGAAGAAATTGACATTTTCTCCGAGTGACCACGTCCAAAAATCAAAAATTCGAAATGGAATAATGGATTCTTCCTTGAGCTGAGCTATATTCTACATATTATCGTGATAACCAAATGAGGAAGTTTCATGTTCGACGTCATATTGGCTTGCCTATCTATAGGTATTGGATATGGAACTCGACTGCAACGCTGATATCGGCCCGACTTATAGCTCTTGTACAAAGATAAGTCTAGCGAAGATGTGGAATTCACCGATTTGTGTATCTAGTCATGCGTGATACCTTACAGAACACGAGAGGATGTCTACATTTTATTCTATATAGCCAACCGATTGCAAGACTCAAGAACTCTAATCCCCTTTAACAGTCACAGTCAGTCAGTCACTTTACATACAACTCTATATTATATCTGTAAATCAACCTCCCTCAAAGGAGAACTCTCCGACTTCATGAGAAGTGCGGATAACTTCTGTATTAAAGGCCGATTAACATAGGGGGCCAGGTCGGTACTTTATATATAACATGCAGTTAAAGGTAATAAACATCTATATCGCTATATAATATTACAAGTTCTATTGTTGCTAACTGAGCTTTAGGATTCTCTAATATTAGGTGGTGTAATTTTGTTTTACTGATTAAAAAGGTAACCTCCCGTGCCAAAGTGTATGGGTTTCTGTCTGTTTGTGAGGTTTTGCCTATATTTAGCCATTGTTGGTCAATGAAGAAATGTTTTTTTCGAAAGTTGCATGTACCGCCTCAAAATATACTAATCAGATTGATATAAAATATTCGATAATAATTAATGAAAAATTATAACCATTATGCTTTGTGTATATAGATGATTGTCTGAGAAACACAATAAAGCCATATTCTATTCTATATTCTATTCTAATGGTAGAATATGACTAAAACTGATGAGTGAGTGACCTATGAACAAATAAAATAAAACCAAAATGAAAAAAAATAATACAAGAAAAACTGTGTCTAAAGTTGCTGGATTTTTATTAAGCAACAAAAACTGATAACAATTGTAGCGGACAAAAGTCTAATTATCATGCTTACATGTTGACTCCTATTTATAGCAAGTCGCGGAGTAAAATTTCCAGCTTCTTGAGTAATTTAATACATATACCACACACAACTTACTCCAAAATGCTATATGCGCACATCATCATAATCTTCACATAACGGTAAACTTCTTTATACATCAGAGGTATTCTACAAAACATACATCACATAAAGCTCAAGTTTAACAACAAGTTTCCACTGATTACATCTTACATTGAATACCAGAAGGCGACGCGACTGACATCACGTACGCCAAACATTAGCATAGAATAACAAACAAGGCATTCATCATGATTTAAACACTTTACATGTAAACATTCCTGATTCTAGGAGGACACACGCATAAATCACGTAGCCCTCATTAACATATGGATTAGTACAAATGAAGATATACACTCACCCAGGGATCAGGCCTCAAAAAAAATTTCTTCCAAGAATCCTGAAAGCAGACTTTCACCAAAAACCCCGCCCCCTGCTTTCTATTTTCTCCACTTTCTCCATTAGGTTAAATGGAGAAAGTCTAAAAGTTTTTCAATTTCCAAGCGTAGCCCCACCCCCATTCCAGATTTCCAAGAATCCTAGATGCCGGGATGCCAACTTTTTTTGAGGCCTGCCAGGGATACCTATACACAGTTCTACCTAAAAAGTTGTGTCCCTGCGTAGACAGATCAAAACCCCCACCGTAACAATTATAATATGGGCCCGCTTTCAACACTTGGATTGGGTTGTATAATAGTATTTACGTAAAACGTGCCTACGTCCCAGTCTCTTATGCGACAGTGATCGTGAACAGTCTGGCTAGCATCTAAGCTAAAAAAGCTAAGACGTAAAACTTCTTTTTAGTTATAGTTTAGTAATTAGTTTAGTTATATAATTAATAATGTCTACACGAGTCCACGCTAGAATGTAGCAATAGATATTCAAAGCATTGCAGTAATATTTTGACTACCTTAGCCCTGGGCCAGCAAATAACATTATTATTGGTTCACATCACGTTCACAAATTATGATACAATATGCAGAATTCGATGTGCTAATAGTTATTATGCATCGCAATGTATTTAAAGGTGATGATGGAATCTGCACTAGTGGCACATTATTACTTGTAATATATTGTATCAATACTATAATTTACCAGTTAAATTATGTGCCATGTATTTTATAAGTTCCATTTTAAGCTATGCAGGTTTCTAGGGGTTTGATATAGTTTATAGACTATTAACATTCCCAACTGTTCCACTAACCTTCCCGTATTTCCAAACTTTCCCAGGTGTCGAAACTTTTGAGGTGGGAAGTGGGAAATACCAAAACCATACCAATCCTCCAAAATGCCAACCCTCATAAACTTTTTTAAATCAGGGATGATAAAATGTTGATTATTGTACTTTCGGAGGGGGGACTACTTGGAGCAGAGTAAGAATATAGTCAAACATGGTCTGGAAATTTTCATACAATTGCTCATATCGAGCGGCTCTTACCGTTCCTACTCGAATACCAAAAGGTCTCAAAGTAAGTAGAGCCTTTCTGCCATATAAATCACCTCTAAACTGCATTGACTCAATCTTGCTAACTGCTCCCAATGAATTTTCCCAGCAAGTAGCAAATCCCATTATAAACACGGCCAAACTTCCACTTAAAATCATAAAAATCAGTGGAAAAGCCAGGTATATATTTATAGGAAACGCATTATAGTATCGAATACAGCAAAATCCAAATCCAGCCCCGGTTACAATACAGACTGCAACAGTTGAAGGTATGAAAAGTGGATGAAAGCTTTCGTTGAAATAAATATTTAAAATCCGCAATCTGCTGTACAACTTAATGGAGTTTTCCAATTCCGTTTTAGAGTAGTTCGAAATGTCGGGGTTCCTATAGTACAAAATAAATTCAGATTATTATGTTAATGGTTCATTCGTTGAAAACCTTATTGGACTAAACAGACAGACTAAAGGCACCACTTATAAAAGTTTTGCGCAAAAATTGAAAACTTTGTATTCTTTGTCATTGTAGTTTCTTCTGTAAAAGTAAAAAAAGTGGCGACTTGTTCCCATAAAACTTTTTACTGTAATGAGTCTGACTGTCAAATTGTGCTTGGTTCACAGAGAAGCATTTATTAATATACTTTAACGGTTACCTTAAATAGTCGAACCATGCATTATTCCAGGTAATGTACATTAGGACGTTAACAAATGTAATTGCATTGGACGATACTGCAACGAAGACAACTAAGGAATGTGCTCCTGAAAGAAAAAAGCTCACAAGATTTTCTGCTGTGGAAGTTCCTGTCACTAAAGACCCGGCAAGAACTATATTGTCAGGTAATAGATAAGGAATAAAAGCTACATTTGCAGCAAAACCTGCATATAGGGGGACGAGAAACTTTGATATTACACCTTCCCGCTTTATCGCTTTAGCAATTTGAGGGGTTGGAGAGACATCTTTTAAAACTGCAATTATTAATGTTAAATCAATTATTACTTATTGCGTATAATTATTTGTAAATCCAGAAGTAGTAGAAATACAGACTGATATAAAAAAATTGCCTCTCTACGAAATGTGCTAATAACAATATATAAAAAAAGCAGGTGCAGAATACGTAGTTGCATGTTCAAGTTACATAGTTCAAGTTACACAATATAAAAAACTAAAATTTTTAAGTCAACCTAACCGTAATGCTTGCAAACAATTGACCACCGGCGTGGCGTAGCCACCCCAGCGACAGGGGGCGACAATGTCGTTTCTAAAATTTCATAGGAGCGACAGCCAATGTAAATGTCGCCCCTGGAAAATGTCATATTTGAAGCAAAATATAGATATTATGGGTAAAAATGAACAAAAGATGGAAAAAAATTTCGCGCTATGCCCGAATTTCTTAAATGTATGTTTTAAGTCTTTAACTCGTCTGAAAACGGCAAAAGTTTAGCGCGGCGCGATGTAATTTGAAGATAAAATAAGCCCCTCTACGTAAAATTGGGCAAAAATTAACATAAAATGTCAAAAAATTTTGCGCCACGCGCAATATTCCTAAATATTTATGTTTCATGGATTTAATTGGCCTGAAAACAAGAAAAAGTTAGCGCTCCGCGTGCAATTTCTAGATAAACTTTTAATCCCCATTCCTCATACTGTAAATCTTTGCCTACTTGTGAATTTTCGCCGCCACTGGTTGTGATAAATTTCACTTATTACAGTGCAATTTCAAATGCAGCTATTATTATTGGTCATTTTTAACATCAAAATTATGGTAATTTTCCACCCTTAAAATTTGGGCACCCAGCTTAGGTGTCGCTCCTGCCAATTTTTCATGGCGACGCCTCTGTAATTGACCATTAACGCAATAATTGGCCTATAGAACTGAATCTCTGTTCTGTTTTGCAAAATAGATTATAAAATATAATATTTATACAACTTGATTGTAAAAATGGCTTTGCTCACCCCTATGAGCCCGTGAAACACTTGAATTGTAAAAATTCATTATTTGAACAATTTCCGCTTGCCTTGTCTGGAAATTAATGAACATCATTACAAGAAATGAGTGACCTACAAAAATCGAGCTGCACCATACCATTCCCAGTGTGTGTTTTCCTGTTGTATCGTTTTTGCCTGATACAGCTCGGTAGCAATGGTAACATGCGACTAAAAAATTTGACATTTGTAATAATTTGTTCAAGGTCTGAGATTTAGCAACAATGTATTTTGAGCTAGTTTTATCCCAATCGATGGGCAGACCTCCACATTTTGAAATTAATCTCATGTAGAAGCCAACCCAATTTAAATTTGGATTTAATTGAGAACTTTTATATTTATTGGTAATAAATGACATTTTAGTGCACAATATTCCTTTGATCAAAACAACGGCTTTCCGAGTAAATTTGGAGTGTTAGTTAGTTCATGACGGCCCTCATATTTATATAGAAGTACACACAATGTTTGGGCTTGCAATTTGATTTTGATAGTGGTAGTAAAAGGAAATTAATTCCCAATATAATTGCTTGACAATAACTACGTATGAACTAGTAATTGTATGAAACTAATTATCTTTTTATAAATAAGCCAACGTTAGTTGTAATTGCTTTGGACTTTTTGAAATTGTGGCTGTCCATATAAAATTTTGGTTTGAGAAAGACTGAGCGGCAAATTGATAACAGTGTGTTACAAAACACACAATATATTCCAATTTCTCTGAAGGAGGGGACAGTCAGTAAGATGGCATGACTCTTAGACGAACATACACGAAATCTGAGACAAAAGTGGTTTTTCGCCTATCTGATTGGCCAGCCCGAGGTGGCCAAAAAATATATGTTTCTGTACCTAAAATGAATCCCTGGCTCAAAAAAGAGTCAAGTAAAGTAATAACAAATAAACCGTTGTAAACGAATGTAACAAAGAGGGAACCCATAGTTCCAATAGTTATTCAAAAAAGATCGAAAATGTTTGAATTTATTCGAAAAAGTGTGAATTTATTCGAAAAAGTATGAATTTATTCGAAAAAGTGTGAATTTATTCGAAGAAGTTTGAATTTATTCGAAAAAGTTTGAATTTAATCGAAAAATTTTGAATTTATTCGAAAAAGTTTGAATTTATTCAAAAAAGTTTGAATTTATTCGAAAAAGTTTGAACTTATTCGAAAAAGTTCGAATTTATTGGAAACCGCTTGAATTTATTCGAAACTGTTTCAATTTATTCGAAAAAGTTTGAATCTAGAATGTTTTTGTATAAAAATTCGAGTTCTACATGTCAAACTTGGTAGGAATCAATGTTAACCCGAAAACAAAAAACCGTCTATTTCGGAACCTCAGTTATAATAGGCCTTCATTAAAAAACCGTCTATTTCGGCACCTCAGTGTGGATGACATACACACAGACAGACTCTAGTATTGACATAAAGAGCGAACTATGTTCCCTCTTAATAAAGAACTAAAACTAAACAAAAAAGGCAATATTTTTCATGCAGAGCGCAAATAAATTGCACATCCAAGAAACTGTTATTATTGTGTAACTGTATCCATTTGTATCTTAATTACCTAATAATGGTGTTGTGAAATATTATTATTTGTTGTTATTTAGCGGACTATTTTTTGGTTTGGAACTTTTAGCTTACCATAAAATAATTACAATTGCTCTCAATTACTTGTATTTACCTCCAATTTAAATGTCGCGGGTCTAGATAATATTTAAATGGTTAGTTAAATTGGCTTCATTATCGTCAATTACACTTTGATAATAAGTAGTAGTAAGAATTAGCCTTATTACTGCTAAAAGACAAATTATACGCTCTGGCACAATTGAATCGAGCTATGATTTCACTAGTTATATATTTTATTAGGAATTAACTGCTTTCTGTTGACGCTCAGCAAAATATTAATACCTGGTGGAGATGGTTGCCTGAAGGTGTAATGGATAAACGCATAGCAAATATCTTTGTTCTCGGTATTGCTAACCAGAGGCTCCTTTAGAGGGGGCGAACCCGCCTTTTGCCCAGGGCCTCAAAATTTTCGGCGTACACTAGATATTATAAGCAAAAATGAACAAAAAACGGCTAAAAATTTGGCGCTATGCGCGATTTTGATATGTGTATGTCTTAAGTCTATAATTTGTATAAAAACAGCAAACATTTAACGCACCTTGCTGTAATTTGGAGGTAAAATCAACCCTTTATTGTAAAATTGGGCAAAAATAGACATAAATTGCAAAACAATTTCGCCCTACGCGCGATTTTGCTAGTAGGTTTTAACTCTATAATTTGCGCATAAAAACAGCAAAATAAATTAAACGCACCTCGTTGTAATTTTGATGTAAAATCAGCTTCCTATTGTAAAATTGGGCAAAAATAAACAAAAATTGTAAAAAATTTTGCGCTACGAGCGATTTTTTGCTGTTTTTGAACCGTATTTTGAGCCTCTTCCGAAATTTTTTCCTGCGTCAGCCCTTGCTGATTGCGGATATTTGATAAAGAGCGAGATACAATATTGGCCCAGTCTCAGTCTCATAATTAACCAAAAATCGAATGTCACAGGCAAATGGAACTGAATGGATCGCATTCGCATTATGCGCATTCATATGCTCTGTCCTTTACTCGCGCGATTTCATCCATCAACTACTCTCATTTGTCTGTCTCCTAACTAAATGGATAATTACTAGCTACCCTTCCATTTTTGAATTGCCTTTTTGAAAATTTTGCGTTATGAATTGAATTGTAAGTAAATTGTCGATAATTCTAAATACTATTGCTTTTTCAAATGTTTGCCCGGGGCCTCGTCAGTCCTAAGGGAGCCACTGTTTAAAGCTAAATTGTGTAAGCATAATAATATCTTACTGCACACACCAGTGGCGTAACTATAAATTTCGGGCCCCAAGGCAAGATTTAGTTCTGGGCCAATAAGGTGCAATAATGAGATGAAATAAGTAAATTTTGCAATTTAATGAATACAGTGTTTGCATAAATTGCGATAAAAGGCACCAAATGTATATATGTAATATTTTATTTGTCTTCGAAACTGGGTTGTTTTGATTTATATTTCAAACACACTAGCTTTCTTCTTTGCAAACGTATCTACAAGATTGTCGATTTCCAATTCAGCTGCTTTTCCCTTCTCTATATTTAAAATAGCCAAACCAAACAAGTATCAACAATCTGGTGTCAGAATTTTTTAAATAATTCGTAATTAGCATTAACTTAGAAGGAACGTTCGGCGCTTGCTACAATGGCAGCGGATGCAAGAAAAAATTTTGGGAGGGGCCCAAAACATCCGGTTTAAAAACATTAAATTCAAGAGTTAAACCAAGCAGTCACATGAGCCCGACCTTCGGTCGGGCGTCATGTGACTGCTTGGACTCCGTTCGCCCATTCAAGTCACAACAAATCGACCTTCGGTCGATTTATTGTGTCTTGAATGTACCGGTGAGTCGTTGTCAACGTGTTCGTATTATT
>JAQFYC010002830.1:0-23349 GCA_034694165.1 Tomocerus mixtus | reverse complement strand
CGGACGGACGGACGCACGGACGGACAGACATTGCGATTACATAAGCCAGCCTCGCACACTCGGGCGGGCTAAAAATTGGAAAAGAATTAAGAATTATCCAGTGGTAATGAGAAATCATGGAGTGTTTGTCTCGTTCCCACCCTTACAATATTTTACAACTTGTCAGTTTTTGTTATCATCAGTTTTCAATTGAACTATCGGTAAATGCTAAATGGTAATTTATTGTAATAGCTACTTGTTGGCCACTATAGATCATTGTTAAAAACTTTTAATGCATTATTATTATTGATTCAATTAGAAGAAGATTGTTTACTGAGACGTGCCGATAACAAGTTGACTCTCCTTCTTACCAATCACGTTTCTGCAAACAATAGTATGCAAAAAAACAATGCAAATAAAAAGATGATCTGGTTCGGCTTATCGATTACTTAAACTAACTACCCTATAATATAATTATGAAACTTATATGTACTATACTCTATAGTAAGTAGGTACATCCTACAAATTCATAATAATATGTAACTGTGTCAATCAATCAGGCTTCTTGCAGATTTTTCAAGATTTTTATTACAATCCATCATTTTTGTACAAATCTTTGCAATTTTTACAAGATTTTTATTTCTTAGATGCCAAAAGGCAACCAGATGCAAAATCCCCTCTGGTTCTTGTAATATGTATCACAACATGAATGGCAGAGACCAATAAAGCACGACAGATGAGAAGAAAAGTAAATTAGCATTTTTATTTTACGGCATATTTTAATTGCCATAATTTTACAGATGAATGAGACAGATGGTACTGACTCGAGTGGGTTATGCAATTTTGTATTATGAAGTTGCCTTTTCCCCAGAAGAAAACTTTCTAAAAGTAATAAATGACAGATTGAGAAAATATTTCTACCCCAAAAGTTATCATGTAGTAAGTAGTATAAAAGGAGCCTACTTAATCATCCTAATTCGAAGATTTGATGAACACCTTTATTAGGTAATTGTGGAATATACTAGTAATTATAAGTAGAAAATACGTTAATAAAATTCACGATTATTTAGTACTTTTACAAAAAATGCAATTTACTTAATTACAATTTACATGCTTTACACCTAAGTATCTATACCTACATAATATTTATT
The DNA here is from genome assembly GCA_034694165.1 of Tomocerus mixtus. NCBI lineage: Eukaryota > Metazoa > Arthropoda > Collembola > Entomobryomorpha > Tomoceridae > Tomocerus > Tomocerus mixtus. The sequence goes on along the minus strand of JAQFYC010002830.1, from coordinate 22,219 downwards.
ATGTCAACTTGTTCATGATATTATGATACATTACTATTAGATATTACATAAGGAAGATCTAGTGGAACTACACCGCAGTATACCTTTATCGACATTTTTTGCTCTCATTTAAATCTTTTTGAGGTTACCTGCTATACATAACAATGCATTTTTGTTAGGTAGTTTCGGTAGTTAAGCTTATACTACCTATACAGGATAATATGTACTCACACACAACACACACTTCATCGCACTACATTAGGAATTCAGGAATAAATAATTAGAATGATTTTATGTAGGCAAATTGACGAAGGGTGGAAATTGAATTAGAAATTGACAAGTGGATTACAATCAGGGTAGGCAATAGACACCATATCCACCAAACTAGTTTTCATTTTCTAATTTTTTCCTTAGTTTTCCTTTTATTGCACATCCCAAAAAAACTAAAATAGTAGGTAGTTAAAAGATCTTGATTGACTAGATATACTGTGCAGCTTACTGCAAAGCTGCCTACTTGACAATTGCCTAATTATTGTGTGCTCCTGAAACCTATAATGTACTCGTATTTATCATATTTCTAAAATGTTGAATAATATTTATGCAACCGTGCTTCTAAGAAATACATGAGATTGAAAAATATCATTGTAACCAATTTAAAGGGTGAAGTATTTCTGAATTGCAGATTTTGACTAATCTAATCCTTCAAAAAATCAGATCAATAAGAAGACAGGAAAAAAACGTATCAATATGGATTTCTTTTTCATTTTGTGTTACACATGCAGAAATTATAACTTCGTTTCTACAGAGGGAGGGTAGCTAATAGAAGATGTAAGACTCGTCGCTCTATATATTTGTACCTCCATCCATAGATACAACTACCTATCTACTTATATCAGTCAGTATATCAATATGTTGCACAGATCACATCACACAGACAGTTCATTGTTCCTTAACCAAAATAAGCTAAATGCCTGACCTGACGCATTCAGACGAACTTATCACTTGATCTATAATAGAGTTGTTAGTGAATTGGCAATTAAGATCAGGAAGGTGTTATTAGAAGAGCTATCCTTCAGTTCCTACAAGAAAGTGGCGCATATAGTATCGCACTGATGTTGTACATGCACTCAAAAATAAAATTATGTCAACACTTTGCACACACCTCCAAATATGCATATAAGATAGATAAAGATTCAGATGAGCCACATTGACAACTTTTTCTGTCCCATGATGGCCCTTATAAACCAATTTTTGGTGCAATCCTATATAAAGAAACACTTAACATTTATCACTGGCAATGTGGCACATGGCCAAAAGGCAGTTTATATACAATTTCGGTTGCTGTTGCAACTTTTGGAGATATTTAGTCCTATATACGTGAAAATCAAACGATAAACTACTGTAATTAGTGGGATTTGTACTTAGCATTCGATTTATGTCGAGTCTCGTAGAGCCTATAGATCCTACAGCTAAAGAAAGTATTTTTAATCTTACACACGCTTTTGATAAGCTTTTATTACTTGCGTAACCAAATATTTTTCACTGAAACGGCCTGCGTAGACACCAAAAGACTATTTGTGGAATAAAACGTATTACATAGTTCGTAAGGTCAATCAAAAATTCAAAAAACGAATTTACCATGCATTTGAATGAGTAAGGCAAATTCAGTACGTCTGAGTGGAATGCATTAATGACTATTAATGAGTAATCCAGGTTGGTATCTATTATAAATCCAAACGATAAGGTTAATGGCTATCTAATATAGTGTAAAGTACTCTCACAACCTCAAAAACCACAAAATGTTAACGCAAATAGGAAAAAATGTTTTAACAGTTTTGCATATTTATTACTTTTGAGTATAAGGTCCGTCTACTAAACATAAGTGTAGGTATAGGTAATTATGTTTTCATTTATAAATGATTATTTTATTAGTAATTATTACTATTTTAAGCATAAACCCCTGTGTACTTATACTTACGAAACTTAGGTACCTTCCATCTACTTTTACTACCTATACCTATATGTCATATTAAGGGTAATAGGACAAAATCTCTCGTGTGACAAAATTTCGGGCTGACAAAATCTCTCGTGTGACAAAGTCTCACACATTAGTGTATATATCTATGCATGCTTAGTGCATACTTACATTCGTCTCTCTGCTGGTTGAATGAAATAAAATGTAATAATAACATTATTTTAAATACTACAATAATAAATTAAAATTATTAATAAATTAATCTTGTATAATCAATTTACTTGTCTAGTAGTTAATTTGTTGGGTTTTTATTATACTTCACCAATACAGCGTGTGAGATTTTGTCAGGCGATAGATTTTGTCAATGCGAGATTTTGTCACGCAAGAGATTTTGTCAGGGAATCATATTAAGCACAGACAGAGACACAGTTGTTTTGTCATAGATAAATTGTGAAAATTGTAAATTCTTCTCTGAATCAAAATTTTTAATTCAATTTAGTTAGATTATAAATACTTGTGAGTGTAAGTTTAGCATAATAAGATTATTATATCACAATCACATTACCCGTTCCAGGAGAAGTTCGATGCATAGCATAGCCCATAGAATTTATAACAACACAATACGGCTTCATTCTGTGCTTTTAGGCAGCATAGCTCAGCATAGCTATAGATAGTATTCATTCGCTAACATCATACATATCTTTACATGCTACACCACAAGGTCACACACAAGTCACACAACTAAACTAATCGTAAAACTAAAATATACTCAAGTTACATTAAACAAGCATTTTAGGCAGAAGAGTGAAGATATAATAATATCCTTATGCTCTAACTATATGTATACATTTTACATGCTGCACTGCATAGCTATATAGCTAAGCGACAAAAGGTAATGGCAATGAGAGAGAACCGAACCAGTTCCAGTTTATCTTTCTCTCTACCAAGACAGAAGGACAGACAGCTATTCGCATTCACAACATAGTAACACACTAACTCTATATATATAATTAAGACTGATCGTGAGTTACTACAACACATCATTGTTTGTTGTTTAGTGGAACTGCTTAAAGAGGAGTGAATTCCTTAATTATTGTTAATAATTAATTAACAATTTTGAAGATGTTACGAGCACTGAAAAGTTTGGGCTCCTCGCCGGCTGTGAAGAAGTTGGTTGCCCAGAACCAAATGTCATCAGCAGCAGCCGCCGCCGTTGCCACCCCTAATCCAAATCCCGAAATTCAATATACCGGCGTAAGTTTTCATGATCTACATTTTAGCTAAGCTGTTAAGGTACCTTTAGCATCTTAGTAATACATACCTCTTGACTTTGACTTAGTGAGTGAGACAAAATATTTTTGCATACTGCTAAAACTACAAACTATAAACTACATTAAATGTAAAATGCAAAATAAAAATAAAATGGAAACAACAATAATATGTGTACAGTACACACAAAACAATATTATGTAATACAGAAGATACGCAACGTGTATAAATGCAATAATTTTGGCAAAAAGACTTAAAAACTCTTCTGAAATCTTAATCTTGATATCGAAGTACAAGGTCACATCTGTTAATGGTGCACTCCCGCTGCATATACTTAATGCCAATGCATTGGTAATTCGTCATATGTTTGTCATATACATACAAAAACGAAAATACAATTAAATGCTAGTTTTAGACAACAGGGCTACATTATGTTATCAGGGGATTTTATACTTGTAGTATAGGGTGTAGCTAATTATGTTCGTTCATAAAAATTTGTATATTACATAGCTATAGGTATGTGCATAAAATATTACTTTATACTAACTGTCCTTCCCACAACACCTAGTAAACCTAGATCTTAATTCCTTGTGGATAAATGAAGGAATATTCATTGCCATTTGTCATTGCCGTTGCGTAGCCGTACATATATAGATATGAGATAACATAAGTAGGTAACCAATTAGGTAAGTAATTCTCTCTGTAGTAATAATGCAATTGGTAGTAAAATTCTACTCTGAAATCCCTGCTAAATTATAATATAAAGTATCTGGAGAAAACAATTATGCAATACATAGAGCACCTTTGGTATGTATTTTATACACGGCTGGAAATGTATTTATACCTATGTATATGTACCTAGGTATATTTTTCTTTATGACCAACCAAACTGCACGGGCATAGTTATAGGTAGGTTATGTAGCGAGTGTGAGCGACCGGTTGTCCTTGATTGAAAGTCAAATGGGTTTATATTTCAGTTAAAGGTATTTAGCATATTACATAAGTAATAATAATATTACATACACACACACTTCTGTCCGTTGTTGCTGTTTTGTTTTAAATAAAAAGATATCTTCATGCATGACAATGCGACAACCTGTATACTATATACATAATATGTATGGTAGCTTAGCTAGTAACTGATATAGCATATAGATTAGGAATGAAGCGACATTAGGAGATAAGTTTACCCAATCATGATCATAATAATAATGAAAAAAAAGATATCAGATGCTACAGAATACAGATAACTAAATCTCAAGCCAACGCACAGCGTTGTAAATAATATAAACCTGAGTGTGTGTGTGTCATCTTGCATCTTTCGAAAACTGGTCTCTAGAACCTATACGTTAAAACCAAGATCCCACACAGGCAGACAAAGACTATAGGTTTAATTGGGTCGTGATTGATACTTATAGGTATACGAAGACTATAAATTTCATGTAATTTTATTTCAGATATTCATTAACAATGAATGGAGAAAGTCAGCTTCTGGAAAAACATTCAAAACCATAAATCCATCAACGGGTAAGCTTCCCCTTTCCGAACCAAATAAATCTAAAATAATCCTTACGAATTGTTTTATTTGTGGTTATCGAAAATTGTACGGCCACCCTCACTGCTTACGAAACTTGGAAGGAAGTGCCTAATTTTACACTGTTGTTTATGGTTTTAGGTGAGGTAATTGCTGAAGTTCAAGAGGGAAATAAAGCGGACGTAGATTTGGCTGTGAAAGCAGCTAACCAAGCTTTTAAATTCGGATCAGAATGGAGAACGATGGATGCCTCGCAAAGGGGGGTTTTGCTCCACCGTTTGGCAGATCTGATGGAGAGGGATCGAGCTTACATGGCTGTAAGCAATGATTACATTTTATTTTTCTTTAGTATAGAGGATAAATCTACATGATGCATTTTGCCTGCAAAAAATACATCCTAAGGATATTAACAATAATTTAGTTCATATTTATTGTCCCATAGAATTTGGAAACTCTTGACAATGGCAAACCTTTCAGTGACGCTTTTCATGGCGATATTCCCTTCTCTATTAATGTCCTTCGCTACTATGCCGTAAGTCACATTTGTTTATTTATTTCCGCTAACCATGTAAATATTTTGGAAATGTAATCTGTATATGGCTAATATGGCATAACTGTATAAATAGGGATGGGCTGATAAGAACCACGGGAAAACCATCCCCATGGACGGCAGTTACTTTGCTTACACTCGTCACGAACCTGTTGGAGTTTGTGGCCAAATTATTCCATGGAATTTCCCAATTATGATGGCTGCTTGGAAACTTGGACCAGCTTTGGCAATGGGTATGAATTTATTTCACCTTACTAACTCATTTTTGAAATGTAATGATGGAAAATTTTCTCATTTTGTTTATTGTAAAACAGGAAATACCGTCATCATGAAACCCGCAGAGCAGACTCCATTGACTGCTTTGTATATTGCGGAGCTTGCTAAGGAAGCTGGATTCCCTCCCGGTGTTATAAATATGATTCCAGGCTTTGGAGAGGCTGGAGCTGCTATTTCGGCTCACAGTGGAGTGGACAAAGTTGCTTTCACCGGATCGACAGAAGTAGGGAAATCGAATTTTGTTATATTAAATAGCTCAAAAAATACTTTTTCAGAATTAATAGGAAATAATGTTCAATGCAAATCTACCAATTTTGAATTTAATATTTAATAGGTAGGAAAACTTATTCAACAAGCTTCCGGCAGTTCCAATTTGAAAAGAGTTACATTGGAATTGGGCGGAAAGTCTCCCAATATCATCTTCAAGGATGCTGATTTGGAACACGCTGTTCAGACAGCTCATTTTGGAATATTCTTCAATCAGGTAAAAAAACGACCCTTAATTTGTTATGAAATTATTATTGCGAAAAGATTTCTGATTGTATTGTATACCACACAGGGACAATGTTGCTGCGCCGGGTCTAGGGTGTTTGTCGAGGATGCCATTTACGACGACTTTGTTGGGAGGAGTATTGAACTGGCCAAGAGCAGAATCGTTGGTGATCCATTCGACCTGAAGACAAATCAAGGACCCCAAGTTGACAACGAACAGTTTACAAAAATCATGGGACTCATCGAGCAAGGGAAGAAGGAAGGAGCCAGTCTGGCCACTGGCGGAGGACGCGTTGGAGACAAAGGTTACTTCATTCAGCCAACAATCTTCACAGATGTCAAGGATGATATGACCATTGCCAAAGAAGAGGTACCTTACTCAGGACAACCATATTATGCTTTAAATGGTATATCTGTAAATTAAAGGACAGCATTCATAAAAGTGTATTAATTTTCTTAGATTTTCGGCCCAGTACTTACTGTTATGAAATTCAAGAGCATGGAAGAACTGATTGAGCGTGCTAATAAAACAGTTTACGGTTTGGCTGCTGCTATTTTCACGAATGACTTGGAACGAGCTCTCTACTTGTCCTCTGGCCTTCGTGCAGGATCCGTATGGTAAGTCTACTAATTTAAAGAGCAATTTTTATGTGACCCTAATACTAAGACTATTTCTTACATATGTAATATTAAATTATTCTCATACCCACCTTTGCACTGCAAATCTGAAAATATTTTTGTTAAATGTGAAGGATCAATTGCTACGATGCTTTCTCACCACAAACACCCTTCGGGGGTTACAAAATGTCCGGATTTGGACGCGAGCTTGGAGAGTATGGATTACACAATTACACCGAAGTCAAGTCTGTCATCGTTAAGGTTCCCCAAAAGAACAGTTAAATCATTCGCATCCGACATAGGTACACCTTTCTATGTGAATTTGTACGTCTTGAATACTTCTGTACCCTAAAACTTTTTCTATTTTCTTCATTCACAAAGGTTGATTATTGAGATAATATTTTGTCGACTTCAACTAAATGTTAACACTTTGTGTACAACTACTATTAATTTGCATGTGTTTGTGAAATTATTATATACTTGTGCCATATACTAAAGCACTCACTCCTTGATATTCTATGTCCGGTGACAATCAAATTCTATTAAATTCATTATTTTCCAAAATTATTAAACGTGTGTCGAAGTCTTAAGTCAATGCATATACATATATGAAATGTGCGAATGTTTTAAGTATTTTAATTGCCAAAAAACTACTTCTTACTTAAGATATCCCATCGCCCATCACATACCTAAGCTGAAATGTGAAATAAGTACAGCACAGCCAACATAAACATAACACGTAATATCCATTCAACAACATTTCTATTTATTTTCTCAGTAGGTATAATATATATTTAACTCTGAATAACTAAATATAATCCCAACAGAAATATAGTACAAAGACAAAAATTGCAACACACATGCATATACTATTTGTAAACAGAGGAAAGATTTAATTGGAATTGAATGTGATGTTAAAATGTAAAATACTCAACACCCAACATACTGCTGTTTAATTACCATATTTCTATCAGCACTAACTAATTTTTGACCTCTAATATAGAATAGATAAGTCTTGTCATATATCTTCTTTTCTTCCCGATTAACGTATTACGTTACAAAATCCAATTTTAGTCTTTCCGAAAGAGTTAGGACCAGCAGAAGTCGGAGTTTCTCTAAATAAAAAAATAATCACATCTTTGACTCTGTACTCCGAACAAACACAATCTTCCATGAGAACGTGCTTGTAATACAACCAGGAAAAATGATTACCTTCCAACATTTTTCATCCTCATTTTGCACTCAGGTGGCATCTCTTCAGGTTCCTCATCTTCGTCTGTATTAAAAATTGCAGAAACACTTGTTGGTCTAAGAACTGAAGTTGATGCGGTTGTGGTTGCAATTGTTGGCTTCGTATTGTTCACACTCTGTCCCCCAAACAAGACTTAAACTTATAGACACAAACTTTTCATTGATTTTATAGCTCTCTAACAGCTAATATTATAATATGTCTAATTCAAAGTGGGTAGTAAACATTTCACAAAAAAATGTTCTATGCATACGAATAAAATATTCATCTATATGTGCAAACAATTTGATTACTATAAGTACTTCTCTCCTATAAGTAGTGCACTCATACAACCTATACTTCAAACAGGATAATTAACCCCTCCTCTCAACACTGACAACGTTTACTTAAAATACGGCACAGATATTTTGTGTATTTTCGTTAATTATAAAACACATTTACATTGCTAGCACTACAGCATTACGTTCCAACACAGATTAGATTTTTTTCAGCGTACCAACTTCTTTAGTAAATTCTGACACTGATAAGATAGCTTACTAAAAGTAGAGTACAGTTTGTTTGCAGACTGCTAAATACTAAATTCTAACCAAAAACTAAGTTTTCTGACATATTTATTGTAGCGTAGCCATTAAATAGTTTCACAGTGATTACTCACAATTCGTTTCGTTATATTAAATCTTTATACTTGCTTAGTTCGTTCAGAGTTCAGGCAGTTTAACCTAATCCTAAGTAGTTAACTAATTAGCTCGGCTCATGATAAATTAATACCTAACAACTAACGAAGTTTAACAACTGAACACTATACTAAACGTTAAAAGTAGCGATGCTTTATGAACAAGAATGCATAAAGATGTCGGAGAGATCAGTAGTAAGCTCGCCGTGGATTGTTCTACAACAAGATTTATACCACAATTAGAATTAACATGAAATTGGAACAATAGATAATTGGAGACAAGCAAAATTTTACCAATGGGTTTGGTCGAAAACGATATGCAAGCATCATCCGCTTTCTATAAGCTGTGTATTCATCATCTTCTTCTGTCAAGTCATTTGGCTTTTCCACACCCAAGCCTTGTTTGTCCCCAACAGTGTTCCCTCTGTGTAATAATACCCGTCAGAATTAGAAATAGTTGTGCTTAGAAGAATTTTTATATTCATGGATTTTTGGAAAGATTTAAACGTACTTTTCCACCGGAGCAGTTATACCTTGACCCTCTGAGCCAAGTCCCTGGCCATCATTCCAACCCATTTTTTGCAGCATTTTGAAACCTATGTTGTCTTGTGCAATTTTAAATTCCTGATATTCGCTTTCGTCTAGCTGACGCCCTTCTTTCACAGCCTTGTACTATTATTGCAAACAAGATGATATAAATATTACATTATTCAAAACACTTAATTGTTTTTCTTCAATAATTTTCGAAAAGCATACCTTCTCCATAAATTTAGAAAGTTCGTCAGGAGGCAGAAAGTCTCCAATGTGATGTTTTCCTTTAGCTTTTACGGTAAGGTCATCAGCCCATTGTTTGGTCTTCTCCATTTCCTTCATACGTTGTTTGTGCTCCCAAGTTCCCCGGTCGTCGATTTCTTCATCGCTATCATACTCGTGCCTATAACAGAAAAGTAAATAGAAAATTAAATTCATAAGCAATGGATAGGTCTTTAGCATAAAAGTAATATACATACTTGAACTTCCCAGCCTTTTCTAATTTTTCATCTTTAGCCTTTTTGCGAGCAATATCTTGAAATATAAGATTCATCTTGTAAGCCTCTTCGCATTGTTTCCATTGCTCTTCATCTAAATCTACGGTCCCATATGATTGTCTGGCATAAGCCAAAAGGTTCGCATTTGTTCTTGTTACTTTTGAAACCAAAGGAGGTGGCCCACTTGGTACATTTGGAATATTTCCGAATCCAACTCCTGGAGGCATTAAACATGGATTCAACATGGGAGGAAATCCTCCTTGTTGCTGCTGTTGAGGTGGGGGTGGAGGAGGTGGAGGCGGAGCTGCTCCAAATCTTGGTGGTGGTCCACCCATTCCTCCAGACCAAGGAAACTCATTCTTCACGGAGTGACCCATAGGCATCTGCGTATTTTGATTTTGGTGAATTGATGGAGAAGAGCCATACTCCGACATGTTATTGTCATATTTCTCAAAATTTTCTTGTTTAACTGCAAAAAGTATAATTATAAAGTTATTAAGTTACTACTAAACTAGAATTATTCAATTGACAGCCGATAAGCAAGTAATTAACCTTGAGGCGGGGGAGGAGGTGGAGGCGGCGGCGGCACTGAGGTAAATTGAGGTTGGGCGCCCATTAAAGGTGGAACAGTTGCCACTGGAGGGGGCACTAGCCCACTTTGTGGACCCCAGCGACTCCTTCTTTTCTTCTCCCTTCTCTCCTTTTCGTCTTCCTCATCTCCAGAACTAACTGAAGAATTTTGTCGCTTTAAGGATCCCAATCCCAACCCTCCATATTCCGAGCGTTCGTGATGTTGAGGAGAATTGTGACTTTGGTTAAAAGAATTCTCATTCTTAATTTGAGACACCAATTCTCTGAAACGACGATATTCTGCCGACTCTGGTTTATAAAGAAACCTGCACAGCAAAGAAGAAACTCGTTTAAAATTTATCTAGGTATTATTTAGTTAAACTGAACACTAAATTCTTTTTACATATAAATCTTACCACATTAGAGGATCATCTTTATTAGAATTTCTAGCCATTTCCTCCACGTCAAAGCCCCCTTCGGCCACTCTTAACGCCAGCTGTTTAACAGCGGGAGAAGGAAAGCTGCCGTAATTTGATGACTGAGAATGAGATTGTGGGGAATGTGAATGTTGTGGTGGTGGAGGTGGTGGAGGCGGAGGAACATTCTGGTAACCACCGCTGATAAATGGTTTTCTCTCCATTTTGGAAGAATCGAACTTCCTTTCATGTACTGGAGGTGGTGGGGGAGGAGGGGGACTCTGATGATAAAAATTCGGCGGAGGAATATTGCCAGAAGAGTTAGCATTCTTCATTCCTTGATTTTGCATAGAATTAGAACTTGAAGGCGATGAAGATCTATTCAGTGTTTCAGGGTTTATTATCTTTATAGATGGCTTAACAATTGACTTGTTAGGAAAACTTCCATATTCATCAGCAAACACTGGCTCCTCCTTTACTTTGACTTTTGGGTTTTTGGCTTCTTCTTCCTTTTCTATTTAGCAAAATAATTAAAAGTTTAAATATATATTAGACAATTCTTCGGATTCCTGATTATTAAAACTATCCCTCTTAATTATTACGTACGATAATTACTTACTTTTCCTGGCTTGCTCCTCTTGCATTATTCTGAATTGTTCGAGAAAGCTTCCATCATTGCTGAAGACATTGCATTTCACAGGCTTTGAATCCCTTGCATCCTCATCGTCATCGTCAACACTAGTTAAAAACGAAAACTGGAAATTAGAATACAACCAAAGTCAAGTCATAATTAAAGTTTAATCTGTACTATCAATAATCGGAATCATTGAGTGTCAGTGATCAATCGATAGCGATGTTGCAATCTTAATAAGACTGTAGCTGTAAGAAATCTTCGGCTCTTCAATTTCAATCATCAATCAACACCAACGTCAAAATCACGAAACACGCATCTTAGATTGAACTCATTTCATCCAAATCCATCGTAATTTGAAAGAATTGTCACCTTTGATTATTTGAAGAAGATGAAGAGGAACCAGGACCTACGGCTAGATTCAAAAGCACTCAATCTTCGCTCTCCACAGTCACAACAACCAAATAAAAAGTTTTGTAGATTGATATAAATAAAAATGACCTGACTGAAACATTTTGTTTCAGTCAGAAAAAACTCCTAGCTATTCTATCTCCCTTAACCTCACCTTTTATAAATCACCATCAGTAGTAGCCTGCTGACAACTAGCTAATTTACATCACAAATTATAACGAAATCTTCCTACCTCTTTTTTACTTTCAAACTGCAGACATAATATTGTGGCATATTTCTAACAATGCATCTAACAGCCACATTATACTAACTAAACTAATTCACAAATAAATTGTGATACCTTATGCTTAGACTCGCAATAAAAACTAAAAATAATCTTACCAGTGGAGCTAGACACCTTTCCAACTTGAGAGGTCTGCTTCATCATAGCTTCCATTGCCTTTTTGTGTTTTTCGGCTTCCAGGCGAGCCTGGATTTCCCTTTTCTTTTGTTCTATCAGTTGCTGTTGCTTTGTCATCTGCTCGAATCTATCGTTCCGTTTCCCATTGGGCCCGAAATCCGCACCACTTTTACCGTAAAACATTGTCCAGCCGCTTGAAAGGCGAACCTTTTCCTAAATCATTAGAAAACATTTTGCTTTTAAAATAAAATAAAATTATACATTATAAAATCAAATCGTTTTATTTATTAACTTTCTTCGACAGACCCACACTCGGGTAATAAGTTGTTGTGATTGCCCGGGTCCAAACTTACTTAAGTAAGTTTTAATTACATAAAAAGAGTAAAGGACATGACATTTAGAAAATTGAAAATCAAGATACTAATAATACCTGTTTTATTCCGTATGTAACTCTGAACTCCCAGACACAGCTGTCAGTGTTTGGCCACGCGTAACCACCCTTGCCTTCGTAATAGAAATTCTACAATTCGAAATAATGATCTAATTAGGTTAGCCTTTTTACATTACATTTTGATTCATTTGTGTTGTAATTCTAAATTCACAAGATTAATTATTAAATATTACTATTACTACAAACTAAGAAGTTACTAACCTGTGATCTGATAAGTTAATTAGCAAATATCAAATATAATTAAAGTATTAATTAACTCACAATCTAGATCAAATCAGAGCCAGCAAAGAAGAATGGCGTAACGTCATCAATGTAAAAGTAGCTCTCACAGTCAGCAAGCTGAAAATCTTAACTTGTGTATTTTGCCTCCTGCCTTGCCTTCACTAAAAGGAAGCAGACGCATATAACCGTAGCTCAGAGGGCAAAATACTACCATATAGCTGCCGTGTTATTGTTATAAGCTTTCTCTCGCATCTCTCTCAAGGTGAAAGTCCACAATTGAAAATGAGTCACATGATTTATTCTTCCTATGGGCTTTCATATAATATTTATTGCAGTTCTTTCCTCCTCCTTCACTTACTAAATATAACATCAACCAGCTGATAAAAACCGGTGGTCTTAATTTTCAATTTTTCCGTTCCAGTTCAAATCAAAATAACAATAAAAAAAGAAAACGTTTCGTTACTACTTATTGGTACGTCCATATAAATGGTCAGTGAAAGTTGTTTTTGTGAAAACACTTAAATACCCTAAAACTCCAACTAACTAAAAGACTTTCTTTATTGTTTTTTTTCCTTATGGAAAGCGTTAAATATATACTTTTTTGCCTTACACCTTAATTATTTATTTATTATTATTATACAATTATATTATACTCCTCTGTTTTCAAACTGAAACTTGAAACTACTTTGTCCGTTTTTAGAAAGTATCCTGAAAATATTTCTGCAGCTGCCACGGAATTGATACACCTCGGAAGCTAACCATTTTAAGATGAGTGCTGTTATTCCAGAGATCAAGTGTGCTGGGTATTTTCTATTCCGGGTAATGTTAGGCAAGATAGAGTACCTTCTTTTACAAGCTTCTGACGGCATTCATCACTGGACTCCACCAAAAGGTTTGTTTTGTCAATTTGATTACGCCATGCCTCAATTATAATATTTATAATTATTCAGCTTAATATGCTTTAAACAGGTCACCTGGACGAAGGAGAAGACCTAATGATGGCTGCCTCCCGTGAAACTTGGGAAGAAGCGGGGATCGGTCCGCAAGATTATGATGTCATCAAAGAATTTCCCATGCATCTTGATGTAAGTAAATAGCGCAATGACAACTGACAATTATGCACATAAGTATAGGTACCACATGAAATAAAAGCCATGCAACAGAGGTGTTTCTTATGTACCCTAATTTTGCTTTTTGGTACATAAGTGTATGGATTCGATTAGTGCATAATGAGTGTGTAATTGTGTATAGTAAGATGTAGGTGAACTTTCTCTTCCCCCTATTCTAAGTAATGCGTTAAAATTATTTGTGAAAGTTTTAAATTGTGTTTATATGTAAAAAGAGAAAGCAAATTATTCCATATTACTTAATTGGCACTAGAGTCAGTAAAACGGTTGTGCAAGTTGTATCAGTAACTTGTTGCGATGTAAATAGAGAAAGCTCAAAGCTTCCGAATACGGAGACATATTACTTACTTAAAGTTGAAAGTAGACATATGTATTTATTTAATTGATACCCTACCGATATTTGTACGATAGTATAAAATACAGACTCTGAGGTAGAGACAGGCGTAAGAACATACTCGTAGTGTATAGAGAAATACCCACTTAATGTTGATAAAGATGTATAGGAACCGGTTTACTAATTTTTACATTGTTTATGTCATATTTTAGTATATGGCCCGTGGAAAGACAAAAAGAGTTCACTACTGGCTAGCCCAACTGAAGGATCCAAATGCTCCTGTAACTTTGTCTCATGAACATCAAGATTATCGGTGGGCAAAATCCGAAACTGCCTTAAGTATGACACATGCAAATTTTGCCCCCATTATAAAGCAGAGTGATAATTTCTTGAAGCAAAGACTGAATTTATAAATATTAAATTACAAGTGATACCAAATCAACCACTAAGATTCGTCAAAAACACTGTAAACTAAAAACTGTTTTCCAAATAACTAATGTCAAGCTTTTCATCAGTGTAATTTAAATATTGATGCGAACGAATTGCCCATTGTCTATATTATATCATTTCTAAAATTACATTAATGTGATCAGTCCGCGTAAGATAAAAGTAAATAGTTCCTTTGATTAATTGTACTCAAAATTCAGAATTCACAAAAATTACCATGAGGAAAAAATTGTTTGTATACGGGTATCCAGAATTTACTTGTAAGAATTCAAAGAATATGTTTAAATCGATTAAAACGAAATCGTGCAAATTAAATCCTTATAAAACTTTACTAGATACTCATACAATTTTCTTTGCTTTGGCTTTGGCTTTGGGCCGTTATCGCAGAGTCTCCTAATCGCCAAGCGATATAAGCAGAATGTCTTGTGACCAAGTCTGTAAACGGGTGCACTTACGCTTTACGAGAATGTATTTAGAAGCAGGGGAAAATTGAACTTTATTTGACACAATTTGTATAGTATACAGTTTTTACATTTATTTGTTCGCCAAATTATTAAACATGCAATAATTATAAAGTCAAATGAAAGTTATATATTATTATTGCAAGCTAATTCTTAAATGTAACTTAATGGAGAGAACAGAAAATTAATTTGTTGAATAATTACAGAAAATCCGAAACTCATCCATTCCACATTATAGACAAAATCATAGAAAAACAAAGTCACAATAACGAAGAAATGCAGTTCCTAATTTACATCAAATCAGTAATTATCATTTACTTATAAAGAGAATAAAGAAATCATAAAGAGAACTCAGAATTGGAAACTAAGACAAATTGTGCATAGAGTAGTGCAAGCAGAGAAGGCAACAGTTTTTTCAGGTCAACACAGGTTACACTTTAAGAATTAATGTGTAACCTCTTTGGTTGAATTGTACTAGCTCAAGTTTTAAGACTCGATAATTGGATAATAATTCTGTATGTGTACTGTATAATATAATGTGGAGGATAATATATTCATTTTTTTAACATTTAACTAGCAATTACTGCCTACTATGCATTTATCTATCTCATATCTCATCTAAAAATGAAGCGAGGTAAATGCAGTGGTCACCTTGCAGGTTTTTGTGGTCAGCTCTTGTCTTTAAACCTTCAAAGTATCCAAACTCAGCATCCCTGCTCTACATAACTACTGATTTAATTTATTATTACCTACGTTCACAGTTTACAGCAAAGGTTAAGGTCATGGCGTTTGTGCTTCCTGCATCACTTTAATCCATTCATATCTTTGATTTGACTTTGCCATTTTAAGATAACTAACCCGCATAGTAAATTAATTCGAACTAGATTCCACGCTGGCATATTTTGGGTAGATAGCTTAATCACAAATGGCAACTTGGTCAAATGTCCTCTATTTTAATGAATTCAGATAAGAATGCAGATTTTAATAGTTAAGCTTTCTTGAGCAGGATTTACAAATACTTTTAAGAAAATTCGGCAACAGAACATCATTTATGATTCTAATAGCAATGGCACTAATATAACTATAATATTTATATTTTTCTAGCCTACAAAATACTTTCATAGTTCATATCATACTTTATTGTGTAAGTGTTTTCAGAGTGTAGTGCTTTTAAGAACTGTGACATAACAAACTTGTGCAGGCCATTTTCTTTCCTAAAATACATTTCTCTAAACTTCATAATGTTCATAAAGTTGTACGGCTGTCTGTCACCCTTCTGGTTTTATTCGTGCTCAGAACTATAGCAGTGTACGTGATAGAAACTGCATTGCCTACTTCATACATTCCTTTCCTACTAAATATAGGATAAGATAACTAGGTAATACTTATTGTAATACAATTAATAATTACAATACATTCTGTGCAACTAAACAAACTCTATTTCAATATGAGAAAAGCGTTAAAAGATAAATTGCAAATTATACTCTAAATTCTAATATGAGTAGTGCAAAGTGTATTTAAATACTACATATCTCAATTACCAATTAGATCCAACAAATTATTTAATAGAATTAAATAAGAGTGTCGCCAACAATTTCATAATATTTTGTATATACAATATAAGACCTCTTCAACACTAACAATAATCGATTCTTTAGATTAGATTTTAGATGACAACAGATTGGATATATCTTTATAGAAATAGTAACACTTGAAATATGATGATCAAGGATAATCTTACATCTACGTATAATACAAACAGATTAATTTTATCTATATATCTTGTAACTAAATAAACGTGATGTTTCAAGTGCGCTTAAATACGTAACTATATTTACTTCACACTTTCATGGCATAATAACATTAATAGGGCAATCGTTGAATACGTCTTCATAAAGGATGGCATTATTTTCAATATTACAATATAGTGAAAGGGACGACAGATAGTAGTGATGATGATGATGAGAGCATTTTAATCTTTCTTCAGAGCGGTCTCGGTAGCTAGAAAGAAACAAGGACAAAATTAATAATGTTTTTAAAAGTAAAAAATCTTTAGTAAGGATATACTAGACTGGACAGGATACTGGACTGATGTAATAATTATTTATGAATGCATACCTTTGCTAGCGATATTACTGGCGATGTTGCCAGCTTTGTCTAACAAGGTGTCCACGGAGCCTTGGTGTTTCAAGAACAATGGTCGGACAACTCTGGAGTAGATGACATTGGTTCCATTAGCGGCGATTGGCAGAAAACACCAAACCAAAAATATGCACTGAAAATTCACAGGTAAAAAATTATTTCAGTGAATGAATTAAATCCTGAAGGGGTTTTATTCTCCTGAATCATGGCAATTATATAAATGGGAGAAACAAGGAATGCCGATTACCTTTACAAGCCAGTAAAGTGGGAACCAGTTGAGCAAAAGGTCGGAAAAGAACTCAACAACGCTGAAAAGGGCAAATACCACCCAGTACATCAACCATTTCGTATCATCTGCAGTTGGCGGTGATTCAATCGCTTTGACAGATGCATAAGCAGGATAGATAAATCCAATACTATTACACAGCAGTTGAGCCCCATATCCAAAAACCAACCAGAGGGCAAGAACCCCAATTCCACCTAGAGAGAACAGAAAATTAATTAGTTAATTATAAGACAAACATACAGATACAACGAGAAACGAAGTTATTAATCAATCCTGCTTTGTGATACACATCATAAACTCAAATTACTATATAAACTACGTCAGTAGTAATAAAAGTGTTTCCTTTACTTAAAGTATTAATTATGTTTTTTATTCGTGTCATTATCCACTTGATCGGAGATTATATACCAGGCAATGTCGCGAATTAAGATTTTCATTTTTTTCCATGCGACATGGAATATGGAATAATGACCTTAGTACCAAAGTACCAACTTTACTATACGTTGATACGTTGAGTACTTATTACCTGTTTCATGCTTACTTTGGCATAGCCTACAATAAGCTAAGTACGTGATTTACACTTGCAGATGCAAATTGCGTAACTTAATGCTTAGACAGACAGACTCTAACCAATCACAAATATTGCACTTTTTCCTTGAACGTTGTGCAAGGCTACATGGACTTTTTGTATTACAACAATTTCGACAGATAAATACGTACATTCATTCATATATGTTTTTCCGGCTACTCAGTTACTATGCTGGAAGCTTCAGCAATGACAATGACAATACACTCTTTACTACACTACATTATCTAATGGTAAATAAATCAGAAATTCCCATCCGGAAGAAAATAATATAAGAACCATACAGTCAGAGTTAAGTTGGAATCGAACTAATAATAGAAAATAAGTGAAACAAGAAATCATGTCACAATTACTAAATTACTATAGTGCTTTGTACTTGCATAATATATGTATACTATACGACAGTATTGTACTTAAATCATTGTTAATGAATATTGCTAATCCCTATACCTACATACTTTTATTATTAATATGCATAGAAAGAAATTCCCTTATGTTAACCAAGAGTTTGCTTTTGAAGTGGTTCCCTTAAATGCAGGACTTCGATTTTCATATCAATTATATGTAAATATGGCATGTAATAAAATAAATGTATGTCTACCTTTTAATTTGATGTCGGACCCTTCCCATATTTCCACAGCCTTATTTTTTACATCATTGAAGTCTTTGAAAGCCATCACAAATAGTTGCACTTGAAATCAACTACACTACACACACTCTTTTCGGTAACAAAAAGTAGAAAAACTCAAAAACTCAAGCAAAATGAGTTCACCTTTAGTTTATAAAGAGTTGCTGATTTAATGTTATAATAGAAGTTCAGCCCAGCCACATAAAAATGATTAAAATGAAAAGTTAACTGAATAACTGTTTAGCTTGAAGAATTCCGGTTCCGGGTTTAAATCAAAGAAATAGCCGTCAGTTGAACTGGAAGTCTAGCAAAAGTGACGGCGTTGGTGAATAGTTTATGGTACCTAACAATGCTACAACATAGGAGCTGAAAGCGAAATGCAATGCCAATGAGACTTGAAATATTTCGGGTATAAATTGGAACGAGTTCAGTTTCAGTTTCTTTAACCGAGTTTAATTATATCTAGCAAGCATTATAGCTTATTTCTTTCTTAACTAAGCCAACATTGATAATACTGGTAGCAAAATAATAAGACTCACTCAGAAGAACCTTCGGCCAAAGTCAATGATTGCACAATTGTACTATTGTGCAAAAGACACTCATGTAAAAAATTAAATCTTAAAGAGTCTCGAGAAGTCTAGTAAAATGCTAAGCACTCTGGCACAATTTCAATTTGACATTTTTTACGAATGCAAAGTACAAGTCTGCATACTAAATACTACTAGTTTAACCGGGATAGCGACCTATAGTAGTATGGTGCCTTTATTTAGAATATAAAAACGTATTATAAGGATATGTATGCAAAAATGTACAATGTAAAACAACAATGTCGTAGCTAACAGCTAAGCAATGGGCACAACCCGAGTTGGAACAAATTCTATAGAAATTCAATATGTTCTCATGGAATGAAGGAAAAATAATTGAAGAAACTCTCTAAACTGTCCATTAGGCAAAGGCCGCAATAATCCTTATGCATAAATTGGAATATAGCTGGATCATAATTAAAGTATCCCTTCCCCAAGAACCAAATCACGACACTGTGTGACGTAATTCTCCTCCCCCAAACTTTCAGTAACTCTCGAACAGTGTTATCTAAACTATCAGATCAGGTATCCCAAAACTAAACGGTTGCATATCACAAACATCGCTAATTCGCGAGCCCAGCCCAAAATTGCATTCGCAAACCGTTTAACACATCATCCGAAGACTATCACTAGCACAAATACAAAGTTCTACTCTCCGATCCTTATAATACCAGTTGAGTTTGGACTTATTGGGTTTTCTATACTACCCTGCCCTTGCCCTGCCTACAAAAATTGCTACAGGGAAATATTAAAGACAAGAGCTCCATTTGCATTGTCATTGTCATCTGTCTTAAGAAACATTAAGATAAAATCTTTTAGTTTCAAAGTGATTTTATTTCCCATGCATTGTCCTATCTTCGAGATTTATTTGTGACTCTAACATGTGAACACACAATTTCTAAACTTGAGATTTCCTTTCATTGCGTGATTGGGATTACATTTGCATGTCGCTGTCAAGCAGTCATGCACTAGCAGCGAGAAGATATTTCTGAGACCAATATGCGATCTAACTGTGTAATCTTTTGCCAAAAAGAATGCAAACAACACTTTTGTGAAAAAGTTTAAATGGATCTCTTCATTCTATTAGGTCAATATAAGTATAAGTAAGTAAGTAGTAAGACAAGAAAATATTGAGCCCGACACCAAATGTGTGACAAATGACTATTAAAAGTTCTTTAACCAAGTGCTACTTAAATTGCCGTACTTAACATTTATCCAATGTAGTGCACAATTGACCTCTTCTATAATGTATTGCATTACATGTCCCGTCCGCGCTCATTATTAATAGTTTAACATCGCTTAGTTCCCAAATTGTTAACTAATCTAAGCTAAGCTAAATATAAAAATTATATTGAGATGTGGGAGCTTGTATGCATTGCATTCTTGTCTCGTCTGCCTTGTTTAACTCCCCCCATAACTGAAACCGAACTGTAATATAATTAATTTCTAAACACCTTTGTCACAGATCGAACCTAACCTAAAAATGACAATATTGCCAATAACACGCCACTTATGACACAAAGAACAACGTAGGAAGGACTGACAATGGAACTCTTGGTAACATATGTCCCTTACTGTATTTAAATACCAACCAAGCGAAATTACTATCACTATCGCACTAATTTTTATCTCATCTTGCAAAGAGAAGAGAAGTGAACGCGTATTGTATCACGTTGGCTACTCATGTGTTATACAACTTTGTGATTTAGTTTCACTTACTTAACTTGCTTATTGCTTCAATTTCAGTATACAATGCAATTGCAATCCAACAATTACTATATTACTATTACTACATATTATGTAGTGTATAAAATCAGCTCAACCACTCAAATCAGTACACCTTACCTTATATAAGATTGCATCTCATCTCAAAACGTACAAACAGATACAATCATGCAAGTATACGATACGTTCGTAGCAATAAGTTAAATAGTTACTAAATGTGGTGTGCTGCAACATTTGCCGTACATACTACTACATACCTATTAGTACCTATGTGCAGAGTACGGACTGTAACGAAACGACTGTACCGTATTCATCGGAATATTGTTTCCAGATAATGACAGTACAATAAATAGTGTATAGTAAACATTCTATAGCCAAACTCCCTAAACTAAGGAATGTTTTGCAACAAATGAAGTGGCAGTGACCAAGTGCGACCATTCAGGACATAATAATGTAGATAAGGACATAATAACATCTCTAAGAGCCTTCGTTTTATGCGAATGCTAAGACTAAGAGACGAATACGGTGGGTAATGCTACAGATACATATATAGTTAAAAGTGTATGATAAAAGGGAGCCAAAAAGCTGATAGGTATGGTACAGAACAGGTGCTTAGTTGCTTCAAACATTAACATAATATATATGTACTGTTTAGTCCTGTTTAGTAGTATTTTGTATTAATAGTACAAAGTATAATAATACTATCTACCAATAATATAGAGCAAAGCTAATAAATGCTGATGCAGGTTAGCCAATAAAACTCCATATTGTAGGTAGGTAGGTATACGTTAATATGAGCTAAATATACCATACCAGAATAAATAAACTCTAACTATGCAATCGTTATAAATGTAATTATTAAATCTATTATAATTAATTCAATATTACACATATACATTACACCTTTGTGAGTTCAATGTCAGTCTTTCAGTACTACATGAATGAGTATGAGTATTTATTGAAACCGGTGAGACATTATAGGCAGTAAACAAAATCACTTTTATGCAAGATATTATTTCATGGAATTGGAATGGACTACATTCTATAGATAGCTGAACTTATGTATTACGCGTCAGTGCAAAGTACACTACACGCTACATTACATTATTTAACTTTATTCTTTATATCTACCAAGATTAGTTGTTGGCACAACTG
>JAQFYC010002829.1:0-23368 GCA_034694165.1 Tomocerus mixtus | reverse complement strand
TGTTTACATTAACATTCAGTCCCACCCAACAACACTCTTTGGAGGATACATTTAGTTAACTCTTAGCACTTACTTAACTAGTCAACAAACAGTTGTTGCAAATAAATGCAAAATGACTATCTATTTGCATTGAAAGTAGTAAACAACTTTTAGGGACTTTCGTATATTTTAAGTTTAGCCTTTTAGAATGTCAGGTTTTAAGCACATGAGTATCTCCATATCCCATAAAACCAGAAGGAACAATGTTCATGTGGTTAATAATTGAATACTTTGCTCATCCTTGCAAAATGCATACATAATCTTAATCTTGGCAGACTGACCTACGTAAAGTTTATTTTTAGATGGCTAAGCTAATGATATTACTTGAACATTTACACGCAGTTGATTCCTTAGACTTCATGTCTCCATTAATTGTAAAAACAATTTATACGATAATTTTGTTATTTTTATTGCACCCTGTACTCCTATTTTCTCCCATAATAATTTGCGAATTCTCTGAATACCCCTTGCCAATGTGGCGCAAAGACAATTTGCTCTTTGCTAAACTATGTCTCATCACTATTAGAAGGTATTATTACCGCAATATACTTAATATGTATTTCCACCACTTACTTCCACTAAAACTATAGTTTTCTATCTTGTCCTCTACAATTGGTTGTTGTTGTTTTGGTGGTTTTGCAAAGCCAGTGTGAACTGGTACTAATACATACACGCTTAGCCAAATCTTAGCCTGACGAACAGCTTTAATAATATTCGATGAAGGAAAGATTTAAAATGTTGGTCATGGACAATTTCCAAGAAAACATAAGAACATAACTGTTCTTGTGTTGAAAAACAGTATGAAAACAGTCTTCTAACAGTCTTAACTTATTTAACTATACCTACTTACAAGGCGCAATATTTATTAAGTCATTAATACATCCTAACATACGCAAATTTAGTAATTACATAGTTCCATTTATAAATGATATCTTTTAATGACTTATGAGTCATCATCAGTATCATAGAATCCAAAACCTTGTCATTGGATTCGATAGTTTGAATCATTACAACATATTACGTAGCAGCTACATACGATTGCCTTTTGGATCCAAACACCCGACATATTACAAAACTTTTTTAATTTCATCACTGCTCTACAATTCATAGTAGAGTAAGGTAAATGCAGTCAGTGATTACTGATTGAACTTGCCATTTGAACTGAACTGGGCAAATCTAAGCAAATCTAAGCAATTTTTTTACATACTATTATAATTTTATAATAAATCTATCGGATATAAAGAATAGGTTAAATGTTGTTATTACTTTCTATAGAATATCTAGCAAAGTTTGCTTTAAAATCAGTGTAAAGTAAATAAGCATGTACGTAAACAAAACTGTTTGTGTATAGAACTTTCTATACACTAACTTCCGATGTACACCAGTATTTTCCAATTTAATAGGATATAGTATTGTATCACTAAAAAACATGTCACATGAAAGGAATGTGTGAATGTCATTAACACTTTAATTCTGAGTTTATTCTGTAAACCATGTCATATCAACAAAAAGGACAGAGACATGCTTGATTTAATAACCCAACAGGAAACAGATTTATGAACAAGAAAGACGTACATATATTGTACATCGCCTACAGGTGTGTTCATGTAGGTAATATATGATTAGACATGATTAATGTCTACAAAAAACTATAATCCATTAATGCGGCTTCAACATTTAATCTCTCTTGCATTGTCCCAGAATTATTTGGATGCCCACCTCACACTCGTGTATACCTCAATAATTAATGACATTATGGTGTACTATGCGGAAGCCTAGGATTTAGGTCTATGTACTATGTATGCACTATTTACCATATAAATATGCATGTAATGTATATGTATGTGATTTACCTGTAGTAAATAGTAAAAGTTCATTAATTTATTATGATTTCGGACATGCTGTGAGATTTTTTGTTTATAGGCGATGATATTCGCAACGTGTAGTTTAGTACAAGCATATTTAACTATTCGTTTCTTAGCTTCGGATCCTAAACCAACTGTTTGTGTGTATGTCAATTTCTTTATTGGTATTATTTGCACTCACACTGAACACCTATGGTACCTATAAATTATAGGCTATACACCTCTATAATTTGCTTTGCCACGTTTTTGAAAAATTCTTTATAAATAGTAAGATATCTTCAGATTAAAGCGTGTGATTGTTATGTATTTATATGCATAGGTATGCACTAAGATAGTTTAATGTGATAATATTCTTTTGATCATTACCTTCATTACTCAACAGTAGACAACGTGGTTAAACATAAGCAATAACTTTAGGCTACAGCTCCATCGTCATGCATTTAACACTTTTAGCTAAACTCCTCTAATGAATCCATTTGTTTAGTGCGGACCTTCCTTAATAGGAAATCAAATCAAATGTGTAGAATTTTTTATCCGAATTTCTCACGATAAAAAAGTTGATAGAAGGAAAGCAAAAGAGTGCCGGCTGACGCCCTTATATAATTTTCTGAACTCCTGTCTCGACTGATAATCTGTACTGAAGTTTAGTCAACTCTAAAGCGGAAAACAACATTATTGTACACAACACAGATTGTACTCACATTCAATATCATATACTTATACAACTACATTCATTTTATCAGTCGGTCACATAAACTCATTCCTGAAGATATTTTTTACATTATGTGAAGAGAAGAAGAGACGAAAGAAAGGAACTGAAGAGAAAAGCAAGGCAGAGAGCTATGCAGGTTCTTTTTTATATCTTGCTGCATAGAAATAATGAAGTTTCTTATAGTGAATAGCATGGCCATGTCAAGTCAGGCAGGCTGCAGCTTGACTTGAGTAAAGTAAAGTGGCTCTAAGGAATGCTCGGAGCTAAAGAAGTTTAGAAGTAGAAGAAGAGAGCAAGAAAGAGCTAGTCATAGCCCTAGAAGTAAGTAAGAGTAAGCACAGTGCAGTAAAGTAAATGTAATGGAAGGGAGGGAAGGAAGGAAGAAGAATATCACACGAGACAAGGTAACATAAAAGCAAGTCATCCACAATGGTTCTGTTTGGGGGATTTGGCCAAGGGTTATATTATTATCTTTATTGTAGCATTCTCAAACTCTACCATATATTATACTATACAGATATAGCAAGTTCCTAAACACTAAACACATCTAGATATATCTACATACATAATGCCCGATATAAAACTTAATGTTATGCATTACATTTTGCTTATACTCAACTTCAACTAAATAAGAACTAGAGTTAGACTAGACTGCTCCATTACATTAGCAACATTATGATAGGAGGTGGTATCCATTTGATATTATTAAAGATTAAAGATAAGCGTATATATCTAGACTACATATTATAGTGGAAGTATAAGTATGCCATGAACCATTTCGTTACATAAATGTATGTCTTATAAAGTAATATTGTATAATCGTAATAGAATAATTAACTATACAGCCATAGAGAATGCATGTAGTGTTTATTATAACAGTCTCAGGTTTTCTATCCTGTCGTGAGCCATATAAAACATCTAAATAAATAAGACTTGCATTAAGATATTTTGGAATATTGCATTGCATCTCAAAATATACGTACCTTGAAAATCTAGCATAACAGCAACAGCTTCTCACAGCAGGTTACATTTATATTACAGAATATTTGAACCCTACTCTAATGTGTTACTGTGTGTAGATATAGGTACATTTCATCAACTCATTTTCTTCTGTTAAAAAATGTTTGAATATGTTCATAGCTATAACTCCAAAATTCTAAAATTCTATTTGAACAAAATTTCTAATAATGAAAAGTAGATGAATTGGGAGAGTTGAGAAGATTTTCAGTTTTGTTTACGACACACGTCTTTATTGTGAAATGTGTTTTTACGGAAAGTGATTGAAAATCTCACAATATTTTTAACAGGACCGCTAATTCCAGTCGTTTGCATAAAATTATAAATAAAATTTTTCTACTACATATTTATATAAAAAATCCTTTAGTTAAAAATGCGGGTAAGTATCTGTGCATGTTTTTGTTAGAGATTAATGGAATTGGGTTATAATGTTCGCGAATGCGTATAATGCCATGACATGTTTACAGAGCAGCGTAAAGTTGGCCCTTCGCACATTGTGGTCCAAAGTTTATCCATAAAGAGTTTTGGGATCTTTTGCTTCAATATCAAGAATTTTCGCAGTATTGTAACCCTGCGCAGATGTACGCTTTATATATGCATACACTTTCGCTTTTATTTCCCGAGAAGTGTACAATGAATATATATTGCCTACGCAGAATTTTACTTGGAAGACTTGGAAGAAGATATCTGTATCAGAAGGGTTAATGCTACAAAGAATATATAGCTAAATGGCTTTTAGTTATCTTGGAAACTACTGGCACATCTGCGATTCTTTTATCAGCATGAAATATCTTTTTATTTATGTCGGGTTTATTAAAGGCAAAGGCTGTTGGTATTGAATTGCAACTAACTGCCATGATTGTTTGTGAGGGCAAGTAGTACATAAATATAAACCTGTATTACATACTTATAGTACCTATAGTTAATAGGTTACATTATATATGGCACAGCGTAAATAAAAGCAAAAGTAAAGTCAACTCTAGAGGAAGACAATAAGCGATCGTTTCACATTTTGGCTCTGTCGTGGCTTTATCCTTTGCGTGCAGTTACCGATCCGACACAAGTTTACATGCTCATCCCAACAATTCTCATTTCACTTTTGCATATCGTTTGTATATAACTAAACAATGTAACTAAAATATAATGCCTAGAGCCACAGCAATAATAAATAAGTAAATAAGGTTGGTGCTTTGTACAATGTATCTCTACACACATCCAATATTTATGCAAAATAATTTATTCATATATAGGTACATGTATACCAACTATCGCGTTATCGTTTGCTGTATAAATTTTTGTGTTTAGTTTGGGAAATCCCCTGATACTGTCTTACAAATTAGTTTCTAGTTAGTTTCTTCTTTAGATAATAAGGATGGTTTGGTGAATTTGTACACGATTTTAATAGAGCAGAGCATTTAGGGAAAGATTAGTGTACCATTTTCATGCTAAATCTACGCACATTGCTACCTAGCCAATAAAATGACTAAGACTTTGACTCTTGACTTGTTTTGGCTAGACTATCAGGAAACAAAATACGGCAAAACTGATCGCTGCGTTGGCAAATTAAAGGAATGAGGAGGAATTATGACTTGATAGCTGAAGTTGACTTCAGAACTCACCATCTAAGACCTAGAGTTGTTTTTAAGTAGACGAGTGAGTGGACTGGACTGACGCATTTAATACTAGAAAATCCTTCGCCTTTGTACAGGAATTATGTTTACGTACAAACTTCGCACATCACAACAACAACACAACATACAGTTGTAGTTGAATTAAATTGAAAGTAAATCAGTAGCCTTAACCATTTACATTACATTAAAGGTTGGGTTAGAATAGACGTTAGATGTTAAAGTAATGTTAAGATAGTGTCCAATGCAATCCTCTCATACATTATTGTAGTTAGGAGTGGATGCCAAAGCCATGTCATGCTATGCCATGCTAGGCAATTGTAGTAAAGCTCCTCTTCTTCTCCTTTTTATTTTCCCAACTCACGGCGAAATATACAATACAAAATACAATACTAGAGGATTCCTTCGTTCGTTGAGTTCGTAAGTTTCTACGAATGAGAATGGATCGTAACTTTCCTAATGTAGTACATTGTTCTGGTCTGGTCTGACTTAGCCTATGGTGCTTATGCACATGTATGTATGGAGTATGGAGTAATGTTGTGTATGAGCCTTAATAAAATTGTGTTGTGTTGTGCCGTGTGGCTGAAACTCGCAAGCAAGTCGCAATGTAAAGTGTAACGCATCGTATGCATCTATGATATAAGTGTCCCAGTCCCATCCCTATATGCATCTAAACTTTGTATCCTACTTATTGTATATTCATTGCATTTCTAGCATACTTACTGTTGCTTGTGTGTTTATAGATATGTGTGTGCTTAGAATTTTATATCAAAGGCGAATAAAGTAAAACACAGTAGAACACATTTGAGGAAAGGCTTATATTTGAATTGCCAAGTGAAAAAGGCGCACCAGCCTGTCCTGCACTTAATCTAAACTACCTACATACTAAAAGACAAAGTATCTACTATATTATATATCTGTACGTAGCTAACATAACGTAAGGTAACGTAACAAGTCTGCGTTTACTCTTTTGCTGGCTATAATGTACAGATAGTAAAGTCTAAGCTTTTACAGTACTAGACTTCTACAGTACATAACACAAGTAACAGAACACTAAAGTCAAGTCAAGTCAGGGCAATCGAAGCACAGAAAAGCTAGCAAAGCAACCAGGCAGGTCTCAGAGACTATAACAGCCTCCGCTCCTCACTCTGATCCATTTAATTAGTCTGACAACTTTGTCCAGAACACATCTCCGATAGTCTTATCTTTCACTAACACATCTTCACTCATTTCGCCCTTTGTTAATCAAAGTAGATAGCCACAATAATTACTGCGGCAGTTTCTCACTATTAACCCAACCAACACTCTGTCATTCAAGTACTACGACAACGTAGTAGTGAATTAGATCAAATTGCTGTGTAGTTCTACAGTTTTAGAAAAACAAATTCAAAATGCCTAAAGTCATGGAAGACGTTATCGGTTTTAATGAAGTTAAGGAACAAAGAGTAACTTTATTAAAAGCCCTTGTAGCTGAATTTATCGGGACTCTCCTTCTCGTATTTTTCGGATGCGGGGCTGCAAACGCTGCATGGGTAGGACGTGATGTTAAGGACAAGACTCACGATCATCTCAACAGTTCCTTTATTACCCATGTTTCTCTGACATTCGGACTTATTGTAAGTTTTCACTTTTCAATAACATACCTGCAATTTATTTTGTAGGCTATTGTATACTTATTTCCTATAATATTTAAGAAAAAGTGACAATTAATTGCAATGTCTCATGTTTCTTTGCCGTATAGGTTGCATCAGTCGCACAGGTCAGTTTTATAACTTTGTTTCTCATTTGCTTTACATTCTTGCTGTTCCTGGTTTCAAAGTAGGTACAATTTATGTAAGATGATTAGTCAAGTAAAGTTATCTTTAAGGATAAAATGGTTGTTTAATGTAATTAAGTAATATCTACATTATCAGTACGTGAGATTGAGACCTAAAAACTTAAAGATTTCCTGTTTTTCATTTTACTAAGCTTTTATTACAATTAACTTAAATGTTTATTACATTTCTCCATGTGAGGCAGTTTATAAGAAAAGGGAAGAAAAAATTATTACGATACACTCGTGTGCATGTGTAATTATGCCTTTTGAGCATTCGCCAAATTGAATTACATCAAAGAGTCCTTAGAGATAGCAAAAGCCGTCATTTTTCACAATACATGTCATTGTTTATTAGATGAGATGCTTGTGAATCTCTACATGCCTAAGTACATATAGTAGTATTATGAGAAGGTTTGCGATAAGATATCAATGCAGCAGCAGTATGGACCTACCAAACAAAATATCTAATTTTAGTTTCAGTTTCTTCTTTTAGATAATATCTTAATAGGCTTTATAAACCTTGAACGTGCACTATATCATAGTAGGCTCTTAAAAGATTACTATGCAACTACCTAAGTAACAGGATGAGACATATTATTCTAACATCGCATTTTGCGTTACATTTTTACAGTTTCATGCAACTTTTGATTATATACTATGTATTACTGTATATAGTAAATAAGCAGTAGGTACATAGTACCCAGTGGAGAGATATTCTAACGATTTTAACAGACTTTGTCTCACATTACGTTTTCATAATACATTTTTGGCATAATATACACATATTATGTAGTAACACATTATAGTTATGTATTATCTATCTATGATTGTGCTATGCGATGAAAAATTAATATTTCGTGCTAGCTTAATACGAATAATTTGTTTCAAATGCGGAGAATGTGGTTTGCCTAATCAAACGACCAAGTCAAGTGACCGTATAATAAAAGTTCACTGCCTGTCTATTTGTCATAACTTTGCGAAAAAAGTGCTAACCTATTGCGAGACAATATTAGATACAGGATAATGCTACAGTTATAGACTGATAGTTAACAGCAATATCATTTATATACCAATTACACAAAGTAGGGTCGAAATTCTGTATGCATGGCTTTAGCAAATTTGTTGCTCATATTGACATTATCGTGAGGCAATGGACGTCAGCTTAAGCTGACAGTATGGTTAATAATTATAAAACGAATTTCTCTATTTCCTTCCTAATACTGTATTCTAAGAATTTTTATTGTTCATATTAATAGCTTCTCCATTATTGCATTAATAATACACATCCTACATAGCAATCTTAAAATTCACCCTGCTCCAAATAATTTTTCTTTTATTTATAATGATAATGATAAATTGGAATTACTTAATATATCATTTACAACCATAGCTAGTATAGCAGTATAAAAAAAGGTTAAGGCAAGTCAGGCTTTGTGGTAAATTGCTATCTTTTGGTCACTGGTCAATGAATTTGAGTTTATTTAAGTATATGTTGTGCCACATAGGTTCCAGACTGTTTATAGACCACAATTACGTACGTTTTCTTCCTCTAACCATAAAATATAAACTGTGAGTGAATTGTGTGTAAACGATGCTATTTTAAGTCATCCGATTATACATCGTTAGCTTGGAACATGGGTGACGCGACAATTCCCCGAGCGACAATTCCCCGCGCGACAATTCCACGCAGCGACTATTCCCCGCAGCGACAATTCCCCGCAGTGACAAACAGATTATAATTACAATGTGTAGTTAGAAACGTAGTTAAATAAAATTGGCATTGTCAAAAAATTAAAACCTTATGTAACAAATAGTCATAAATACTACTATTTAAAACCTTAATTCTTCACAATAATACAGACTTGTCGGTACGTTGTAGGATTCTGATTGGGATTCTGATAAAAGTCAAAGCACAAATTCAATGTCGTCACAAGAAATAAAACGAATGGGTATGTCTGTGTAAACTCATATAGATTACATACCCTTCCTTCCACGCAATTACGACAGTTATGTTATAAGATATGATATTATAATATGTCACCGTGTAAAATCCGAATAAGTCAAAGAAAAGTACCTTTATTTGTGTATTCGATTTTCGTGAAGTCCAAATTCCCCAGATTTTGCACTAATGCCAAAACCCAACCTGCATCTCGTCAATACAAACGGACGGAAATACTGAATATATTTATTTGTTGAATATATTGACTACATTTATAATTATTAATTAATTTTTGGCTTGGCGGAGGGGAATTGTCGCTGCGGGGAATAGTCGCTGCGTGGAATAGTCGCGCGGGGAATTGTCGCTCGGGGAATTGTCGCCGCGGGGAATAGTCGCATGCGGGGAATTGTCGCCGCGGGGAATTGTCGCAGAATCTGGAACATGACATTATTATACTCATGCACATGTGTCTGTCCTGTTTTTCGTTTTAATGTATTGTAGATTGACTTATTGACTTTTATGCCATTGGTCACGCATGAGAAGCATTTTATTTCACAACAAGTCTTCTTGATAAATGTAAAGGTTGATTTGGTTCGCTTCTCGTTTCGTTGCTGGGTGCAAAAAAAGCTCCTAGAGGAGCAGTAATTAAAGCTTCGAATAAGCATTGTGAGATTGTAAGTGAATTTTGAATATGATCAGTTTTTTGTTTATTTTTGGGTGTCTCAACTTGATATATGAGTTTTTGAATAGATAATTAGTGTCGTTATTTGGGCTTTCTATGCACAGATTTTTTAACATGCAATGCCATGAATATTTTGCTTAGTAGAAAATAGTATACTGATTAAGGTTGCTAACTATTTCCATTCTAAGTACTACAATATAATACTATATTATACTATACATAAATCTGTGATACGTAGTAATTGTTTGTGCATGATATATTGAGTGAATGGCACATAGAAAATAAGTAGCTCTAATAAAAGTTACAAGGATAAGGATACACAGCATCAATATCAATGCAATGATACAATGCAATAGGTACACAAATTATGTTATAAAAGTTACAAACTCACTGACGCTAGTTGACATGCATGTATTCTTTACAGCAAAATTAGTTGTAATTTAGTATTTACATAAGCAGGGGTATTAGCAGTAGCTATGTCATCAATTACTATTTTATTTGCACAATACATTTTAAAGTTAGTTACAATACAATTTACAATTACAGTACAATACGTATGCTTACATGTAGATACGTACAGATTTCTGTCCTGTTCATAATAATGCAACATAATACACTTCCATGGCATGATTAATGTTTTTTTTTCAAAGTTACCTATTAAGCTGATCAAATAACTGTTTGGAACTCACATGCAGACATTAGTAGACATACATACATAGTTTATAAGGCACAAGTTTACATTATTGTTAGTCTAGCACAAAAACACTTGTGAACAGAACAGATACACGATACACACGTTCTCAATCTCAAACAGACAAGCTTTCCATAGTAGGTGATGAATATTAAGTCCTCAATTCAAACTATGGACGATACAGTGTAAAATGTATAGCATAAGACTTAGTTCATGTTTACAGACTAATAAATATTAATTCTTTAGGTTTGTACTTTTGTGCATGAATGCCAAATATGTCCAATTTCTTGTAGTAATCATTAGAGATGTCATCCTAGTGCCATATTTTACTTAAAGCCTATTGTCCATTTGTATTTATAGCGATTGGAAACTGTTTTAGTGGACTGGTACTGGGTTGTATTTGTTCGCTTAGTTTGTTGAGTTTAAATTTCACACCCTAATTTTTCCTGTTGAAAAACTTGGAGACACAGACATATTTTAAATAAATGATGTTAGAATAGAAAAGCATATCTAAATTGAAACTAATGGGGAATATGGTTAAGAAACGTAACGTAACATACATAAATTAGTAGAGCCTTTATCTGCTGTTGATTTTACACTTAGCACTTACATGCTTATGCTTTGTAATTCACGAAGGATAAGGACGGAACAGATGTATCTGTCGAGTTAAATGAGAAAGATGGGCATTTGAACATCAACTCTCTTGTCATTTTAATTCTTTACGAGCTTCTTAATGCTAAGTAAGTCATACATATGCCTTGCCACATAGGCTAACATATCATTTGAGACACTTAACTTAGCCATTCACTATTCAACTCAAGTTACATGTAACACATACTACAAAAGAACAAAGATTTCATGTAAGATTCCATCTACGTACATGTTCTTCTATTCTATATACTAGTTTTCATATAGGAGACTCGCAGCTAATCAATCTTGATGTTCAAAACGAAAAATTAAGACCTACTAACTGTCAGGCAGTTGACGCCTGCACATTAATTTCTCTCTGGACAAGTTCCCTATTACTGAGTAGCTCATTTTTCACCTGTTTCAGGATTCAGAATGAAACGTAGAATAGTGCGCTCGCTACTATAGTACTCCAGAAAAGTAGTAAATAGTGAGTACTATACGAGTGCCCTCCAACTTGTTTTTACTTTGTAGTAAATGGTAAATTGTTTACATTGTTTTACCTGTTTAAATTCTGTTCTAACATCCCTTTTGCTATATACCTACCAATACCTACCGTAATATTTACATTTCCTTTTACTTCCAGATATAGCAGCAGTATAGTATAGAATAAGCATTTAGTTTTTGTGCTTTACAATACAAGTTACGTGTAATTATTATTTGTTTTGTACATAATGATGTAGGTAAGTATAAGCATACAAATTTAATGAAAAATGCTAACAAGAAAGATTGTGATAAAGTAGGTGTGAACAGAAAGACAAACTTCCTTTACATCCTTTACAAATCGCTAGTCACTTGACTTTAACTTACTGAAACTGACTTTAACTGTATGCGCTGAGATTGACAGAAAGTTATCCATTTTGTTGAAGTCAATTCGACAGGAATTTTTATTCTAATTCTATAATACCTTAAGGATATTTCTTTTATTATTTTATCGTACGTTGCGTAATAAGACTTTACTATTGGTTAGGAAATAAATTGCTAACAAGTTCCCTTTTAATTGATGGAATCCTGTCAGACCGGAAATTAATTATTTGCTGTAATGTAATGTAATACAACGTAGACAGACAGAAGAACACTTTGCAATGCCAGAAAGAAAAGTTACTTGGCTCCTTGTACATCATTTACAATTCAGAATTTAAAAATGTGGTGCAATGCGGCTTGTGTGTACTAGGTAGGGTAGGTATCACTATAAGTATTAGTAGTTTCATTCTACTGTAGCTTATCTGTAAATAGGTATTATAAGTATCTCTTGGATATGATATACAGATAATTTAGCTGTTCTCATTGAGAAAATGGACCATATATATTTAGTATTAATATAGGTACTGACTATGTTGTTATTTTTATATAACGATTAGGTACGTACTCTTAAGGTTTTCAATGTTGCATTTTTGAGAAATGTTTCAACCAGATAAGCAGATTAATCCCCGTTGATGTTTTGGTTTTATTTGCGGTTACCCTATACTGTACAACTGCTGAAAACATTATTATATAAGAAAAACGCAGATAAGTGATGGGTTCTCAAGAAAAGTTTCTGGAGACTCATCCCTAATGAACTTGATACTACTATTATGCATGTACATATTAAGACTATGAATGAGAAACACAATTCAAGTCCAGTCGTAGTCTTTTGTTATTGTTGTGCGAGTGTGAGAGCGAGAGTACAATAATCTAGCGAAGTAACGAACTATGAAGGGCTGCATGCATGATATATTTGTTTAATCTTTAGTTGCAGTCGTTTTAGGTATTATTTATATACATTTCAGTATGTAAATCTTTTCCTCATCAAAGAAGTAATATAAAAACATTTAGATAAAAAGTTTCTTGTGTATTTTATGATACTTTTTCAAAATTTCCATATATGGATAGAGGTTCTAGTAGTTGATGTAGGCATAGGATGTACATACCTCCTTTGGTATTAGTAGGTACTCGTTACCTACTAAGTTGCCTGTATTAACCTAAAAACAAAGATAAATTTGGTGGTATCCTTAACACAGTTGAATCATTCCAGTCCAGTGTAGTCATTTCCAGTCCAGCAGAAAAAAACTGGTTTCTTCGCTGTCACTCTGCCATTGTTTTCGTCATATAAAAATTTATCGTTATATATATGGGGCACGCCACGTAAGCAACTATATAGAATGATACACTTAAAAATTCTTCACATATGTACTAGGTAGGTATAAAGTTGTAATTGTTCTATTCATATGTAGCATCAAGGCGGATGTGTATAAGTTGCCCATTTTATTACATAATACAAATACTAGACAATGTACCTACCACACAGCGGTTGTATAAATAGAATTCCGAAAACCTATACTATAGGAGTATGCAATGAAAGTAAGTAGGTAGCCAAGAATTTACGCACGCATTGTGATTCTCTGATTTTGAGATACCTAGAGAGAGAAAATGCTACATCACAGTACTTACAATATGTGATATTGAAACTCTTCTTTGTTTTCATGTAGGAGGATTTTGTTACTCAGTTTTTACAAAACACTGTTATTATATAATTAAATGACAGTATCATGCATTTGAATTTGAAATTTTGAAACCCTGAGGTAATAGTCATGATTATGATAAGGTTTATAGGTACATTGTCTGTTACATACCTAGGAAAGTTAAGTTTAATATTTCCTTCCATAAACTTTTTGGATCTTACAGGCACACGAACACGTGCATTTGTTTTTTATGTCGAAAATTTATTGTAAACAAACTAATTTATATTGTTTTACTCATCATGTTTTTGTGGTGACTGCATTAAGTCTACAATAGCATATTACAGACTGCGCAACATTTTTATGAATTTTCAGAAATTGAGGAACATGGATGCGATGTTACAGATTGTAAACATTAGTAATGATAGTGACGTAAGGCTTTCAGACTAAAATACTCAAGTTTGGGATTTTACGCAATTGTAATTCTGTACTAAATAAAAAGGTATGAATGATGCTAAATAGTTACGATAGCTAGGCAGGCGGCTAGTGGGTTGCCTTAGCCTACCCTTAATTTGCTTTCAAAGATTGGAATTATTTCCTAAGAAGAACAAACAGGTTTTTGTATACTATTGTATGGTCTCTGATATTTTACGGTTGAAATGTTGATGATAGCACGAATTTGAACACACCTACTACCTACCTTATGCAGGCTAAGCAGATCCAGGTGTGTCCGCCGACGTAGCAAGAAAGCTGACTCTGATTACTCAGTAATTTTCAATGTTGATGTTAACTTGACGCTATAGGATACAAAACAATGCAATACACGCACGTATGCCATTGAGGTAACATAAGGTTATTCTTGTTAAAAACTGTATCACCTTCTCTTGAATATCAAAATAGAAATAATCGCTTATTCTAATTACTAGTGAATTTTATTGTCTCATGGCTACAGCTACCATTTAATTGAGATTGAAATGGAACTTCTCACTTAATTGCAGATTTGTAATGGTAGTAGGCTATGACATCATTTCATGTTCGATTACAATGCGTCAGCGATCTTAAATTATATTTCAATACTAAAGATGTATGTAGATAGGTAGGTACTTTTATGAGCACCTATCCAGAGAGCGTAGCAGTTAGCAGGAATTATTAGGTATTTGATTAGCAAAAAGAGATAATGCAGTCTGACCCTCACTGTCAAGTGTCATTGAACACAAGCTTTGGTGTTTAGAGATATACAAACAAACCTGTTTTCTTGATCATCGGCTGCCTCTTTAGCATTTCTTTCTGTCTTTGAACTTGCAAATAATATGCGCCTACTTTGTACAAAGAATTAAGGCTGAAGTTTAGTCTTTATAACGCAATAACAATCCTTTTAGTTTCATGTAGTACATTATGTAGACTAAAGGCACAATTAAATAGTGTCATACTGAAGCTATAGCAATAGAATTATTGCTGTTATAATGTCAATCATTTGCATGACCATGTACTAGGGTTGTGGCTACTTCCTAATTCCCATACACTAACTAGGTAATATCTTTAGATTCACTTTTATACTATCAATTGTGATGCAGAAAAACATCACCTTATATAGTGTGAAGAAAGTGATCAAAGTACATATAGAGAATTGCCGTGAGGAATACTTTTGGAAGTTTATGAACTTGTAACAACTATTTTTATAAATGGGCACTTAAAATGTCAGATATATTAGATCCGACATGGTATTCATGTGTTTACATAAAATGTTTGTGCCAAATGGTACTGAAGATCTAGTTTATGTGATAGAAGGTCTCAAAAGTCTTCGATTTTGCTTCAGGGAGACGTTTGCCTAATATTATCATCTATTTTTACTACTAAGCCGATACCTTTATTAGGGTAAGATCTTTTTGAATGAGACTGTAAAGAGTAAAGTACACTTTCAGAAGGTACTACGAGGAGATATTGCGTATAGATGCCTTTATCTACACGGCAAAATTACTTCATGAACAGATCTGACTTATTTATACAAAATGTGCATTTTTGTTTTCACATAAAACATGGAACGATTATGTACGTATGTACTAGTATTACACAAATTATTCAATACTTTATCCATGGCCGTGATCACAGCAAAGAAAACCATGTTAGACAAGCACGGAGCGGCTGTACTATACTTAAGGCACGAATCTGTCACGTCCTAAGCATAATTACATGCATTTGGCTGTCGTTCACCATTCATCAGTTGTTATCGTTCTATCAAGTTGGTGTTAGCACTCATAAGTCATCGAGCCGTATTTTATAACATAGGATTAGATGTACGCAGTCTGCGGTATGCATTTACAGAATGATAATGTGCAAAATTACAGTTCAGAGAACAAATATATTGTACTATGGGTTTTTGCCAATACAATAATAACTCAGTTAAAGGAATTATGAAAGATTATGATTTTTTACTTTCCTTGACATGTTCTATGAAATATACTTGAAATAGATATTATTTCTACGAATTCAGACAGGAAAGATTTCACTTTCCTTGAGCTGTGCGAGAATATATACGCTTAGTTCGTGGAGCTAATCGGTATAAACGTTAAAATTCTAATGTTTCTTATGGTTATGCAACATTCATTCTATAATTAATTAAATAAGTAAGAACAATGATCTATTTAGGAATTGAACTGAATAAGACAATAAGAAACAAAGGAATCGTCTGTCTAAAACAATATCAAAGAAAATGTAGCTTAGTGACAAAATACTTATTCTTTCATAATGATATCATACTTATATGCTACGGTTAATCCAAAGGTTGCCTCATCCGACTTGACTTGGCATTCAACTCTTTCTCACAATTGCATGTTGTTGTTATCGTGGAACGTTATTGTTTCTCACGACTGGAAATTCTAAAATGCAATTCTATATTCAAATGAATGCATTCAACTGTTCTCTTCATTGTACATCCCCACATATTTTAAAACACGAAGGTGAAGGTAACTCCATTTTTGACATTTGCTGTATTAAGTAAATATGTATACCTGCGTACCTACTAAGAAACGGAAGTCCATTTTGTACAATTTGCCAGACTTGTCTAAACAAACTAGTTGTTTTGAAGTTTTTAATGCAATTAGTACTACGAGCAGCTGCTTCTGTTTTTCTACAGTACAGTTTATTCGAATACTCTGTCAAGATCGTGACTTCATTTTGTTTACAAATTATTAGCACTTTATTAGTCATATACAAAACTTTTACAATTGATAACTACGTATACTTTGCGGAAGGTTCGGAAGGTTTGCGGAAGGCTCCTTGATGATTTAGTGTGGCATTGTCATTCATTCAATAAGATTTTTAATCCAGTTACATTTCCAGATAATTCTTTTCAACACCTCACTAAAGCTCTTCTTAGAAACTCCTTATCAACACAATAGAATGAGCAACTCCTTGGTCAAGGCAAATGTATTGTAAAGTTGAAAAGTTATACCAATGCAGAAAAACAGAACCTACCCCACCCTATTTATAAGCACAATACATAACACAATAGATTATAGCAAGTAGACTGTTTCAAAAAATTCGATTCTTATATTTAGGGTGGTCTGACACAAAAACAAACGAATTAGAAAGAAAACGTAAAGCCATTACGCATGCAGATATTTATTGTTTGAGAAATAAAGAGCCTTGGAGGTGAGTAGACAATTAATCATGTATTGGCAATGCTTACTAGTCATAAACCTACATAAAAATACTTTAGGCCTGAATGCCCCAAGTAATGTGATCCAAGAATCTTTAGCTTTAGTACGTTTTTCAAACAATAAAAAAGTAGTTATTTTCTAGAGTTTCGTGTTTAAGTTACTAAAACGCAGTAGGTCAGGTATCAATACCAATGGTACACCTTATATTGCAGATGTTGATAGTAAATAGGTACCAGCGACTTAAATTACTTGTAGATAACTTGCAAATATCCAAATAGTAACAATTATAGACCGACTAAGCCAATGGCATTAATTTTGATACATTTACCTACAAGATTTTTTGCTTCCATGTTAATATGTATCGAATTTTTGCAATGAAGAAAGCAGGGTTATTGAAGGTGTGTTCGCTATTGAAGTTAATTTTGCCAGGTCAGTACACGTAATCAAAAGGTACGATTGTGTATGCATTTATTTGCTAGAAAATTATTATGATTACACCAAACTATAAACAATGTTTATGCTTATTACTTACGAATAGACTTTACGGGATAATAAAAGTGTATAATCAGACTTCACGCTTAAAAGGCTTGGGGTTGAGCTCACCTGTCAAACTGAGGAAAGCCAACATTTTGTAAATGAACTTTAGCGTTCTATTTGATGCTGAGGGCAAAATTTGTTTTACCACAAACAACCACAACTTTATAGCATTTTATCCACACTGCTCGCTCGTTAGTTTATATAAGTGCACACTTCGGTAATCAAGTAAACAAATATGATGAAAAAATACTTAAGAGTAAATGCTCTCATATAATTATAATTATCATTAAAAATACGTATGCTAAAATGCAAAAAATATACACAAATATAAAATCTTCCTTGAGCTTAAATTTTCATTTCATTTGCATTTGCTCAACTAATTCTTAAGGACTTGGCACAGGTTGTGTAGGTCCTAATTGCAGAAAAGTGGCCTGGTCTGGTCTGGTCTGCAATAATCGAATAAGCAAATTCATTCAATAGTTTTGTTACTAAAGTACACGCTCAATTTCGATATCGCATGGTTGGTTAGGGAAACTGTGAAGTTTAATTTAATGGGCGAACATTATACTATGTAGTATTACAGACCAAAGTATTTTCATTGGAAATTTTGCCCTTGGGATCTTTTGTGACGGTAGAACAGTAAAGAAAGAAACACTTGTTTGTAGGGAAACAATTTAACATTAACAATGTGTATAGTACATGCTTAACATAAACAGATAAATAGTTAGTCTCCTCGTTGCTTTATGCAAGTGTTATAATAGTTTGTGTTTGTTAACCCAAAGGCACATGAATAAGGAATAAGGACTACACATGTACAAAAAACTTGCGAAAATTTATTTCCATTACATTACAGCTCATGAAGATTCTTTAGATTGTCGCCGTAGTGGAAGTGCCA
Source organism: Tomocerus mixtus (assembly GCA_034694165.1). NCBI lineage: Eukaryota > Metazoa > Arthropoda > Collembola > Entomobryomorpha > Tomoceridae > Tomocerus > Tomocerus mixtus. The sequence continues at coordinate 4,763 of JAQFYC010002829.1, read as the reverse complement.
TGGTATGGTGATGTGATGGCACGGATTGAACCCAACAAAACTACAGCCAGACACTAAAAATAGATTTTGCAGGCATTGTCACCAGTTTTTAGATGGTATGTTATGTAGTTAGTATGTAATGTAGTATGTGTATTTCATAGTGCATGTAATTCAGCATCACATGAGACAAGACAAGATAGAGCTATGCCAAGCCACAGCACAGTGGGAAGTAGGGAAGGTGCACGAATGCACAGTCCATTAAACTTTAATAGCTTGAATGTACTTTACAGTTAACTTTTTTGCGAAACTTCGTATTATTAAATATTATAGGTTTTGTAAGCATGTTTGACAGCTGTAGAAGATGTTTAGCGTTCATTTTAAGTGTATACTTACTATAATGGCTTAGTGTTAGTTAGAAGCATGCTAACAAATAGGAGACAGTGGATATATAGAATTAGTATCCATCTGCTACACGTAGGTCATCCTCTCTTTATGTGATATTTTAATTGTATGCAAATATGTAGTTACTTCTATTTGATTGACATACTTTTCTATTTTCGAATCTTAGATAGAGTAGTTACAACTATCGTACCTAAATATATGCAATCACTGTCAAGGTTAATTATTTTAATTATGCCACAGAAATGTCGAAACTTGGATGGGCTTACTCTCAAATTTTGGCAAAGTGTACTGTATATTTATATACTTATATATATGTTTACATGTAATCCTAAATAACTGTTCTTAGCCAAAAATAACACAACAATGTTCCAAAAAATCTTCAAGAATCACGATTGTAGATTTGTGAATGAATCTAATATGAAATAATATCTTGGCGTGTCATTTTAAATCAATTGTCGCACCTTAGATATTAGTAACATTAACAGTAAAGTGCACTTACCTTTGAAACCAGAAGCACAAAGCCTCCACCGTTTCATGCTGTCGTAATATTTGTTGATGTTTAACTAATCTGTGATGTAATTATTTTCATTCTATGCTTGGACCGAATTGGGAATTGACGTTTACAGGCTATTGGACACATAAGGTACTTATTAACAATCAATGAATTCGTAATACTTTTCTATAAGGCTCAATACTATACACTACACATTTATTAATATGTTGAACCTGCATATGAAAGGATTTAATATAATATTAATGTGTAAATTGTAATTTATAGCGGAGGCCATATTAATCCTGCTGTAACATTGGGAATCCTCGTCTCTGGAAAAATGAGTGTCATCCGTGGAGTTTTGTACATGATTGTTCAATTTATTGGAGCCATTGTTGGTGCAGCTTTGTTGAAAGTAAGGTCCATATTATGAAATCAACAGAAATAATATTAGATGAAATTAATAAACCAAACAAATGAGATATTGGCGATGAATACATTTAACATCTTAGGCAATTACGAAGTTAGGTCCTGTTGGTGGTGCTCGGGTGTTTTTATCAACAATGAAGTATTTATAATGTAAATACTGTAGTATCTGATTATATCGTGTAAAAGAATTTGGAAGACAATTTGCATAGAAATGGATATGCATCCGTTTGATTAGGACTTAATATTATTTTCGTTTATAATTAAGAGTAACAAGAAAAATAAGTTGCAAGATGCATGGGCGTACATAGGATTAGATATTTCCAAGATTCTCGCTTCGTGTGGTAAATCGAATTAGTACGGTGAAGCAGTTTCTTAAAAACTCTTGGAACAGAAATCAGAATCCAATTTACAGAGGATGAGATGAGCTCAACTTGCTTCATCATCCTCATCACAGTCACAATAAATTGCATTAGAGTGCTTCTCTAGCCAAGCATAAAAAATCAACTTAACAACAATGGGAAATTCGTATTATCATCTCCCTCTACTATATAAACTGTAGTGTATCCTTCCTATCCTAACTTTAGAAAACATCATGTTCTCCGAGTTCTGCTCTAAAAGCATCATTTATTATCCAGGACCTCATGAGGAGTTTCATTAGCTTTAGTATGCTTTAAGCTCTGTCTTTCCTTGTTTTCTTAATAACTATTCTGTAGGGTTCGACATACTATGTTAACGATTCTTAAGACACATAGTAATATATAATATTGTTTATATTCAGGTAAAATTACAAAATACCATTAGCAAAGTTAATCATAATACAATGAAAGCGAAAAGTAGAACTCGAAATACGCTAACGGATAAAAACAGTCACACTTTACTTCACACTACGAAGTTGATATTTCGCTACATGCATCCCCACATATGTATACAAATACGTATAGCATTATATCTGTAGTTGCATCACTTGACAACGTTTCGGCTTCGCTATTTCACCTGATCATCCTTCCGTTCTACCTTACACGTGTATTGTCAATTGTCAACAATAACTTTTTGTCCGTTGTCTTCTTATTTTTGTCTTTGAGAGAGCTTTTTTCATTTATATTGTTTAAAAGCCTGTTTTACCCAAGTTTTTATACCGACTGTACAATGAAGAGTGCTATGCATATTTCTGACTGCCTGAAATTTTGTCGTGTCGTGACTGTGGCCATGCGATTGTACGTTTACACGTGTAATTTTCCAATCCAACGTATACTTATGAATTAAACACTGTACTGGTGTATAGTAAACAATAAATACTGTAACGCATACCCATAGATAGGCATAATTACCCTCACGCGTATCAGAACTTCTGCTGCTAACTAGGAATATTCATGCTGTCAACAAAGATTGCAATTTTAATGTCCACTTGGTTTAATTGGCAATAGCCAACTCTCAATCAGACTCATTTGCAGCTTTTTATAATTAAATATGTAAACCCGCAATCTAGCACTAGCGAGTAAGATCTTTTCCATTCGAGTTCAAAAACCTGGAAGCATTTTAATAAACAGTAATGCTAGAAAATTATTTAAACTTTCCGGATACATAACATATCTACTGTAGTCACTTTAGTGTATTGGAGCTTAATAATGTATAGATTAGACTCTTCAGTAAAACCCAAAAGAGTTACATTTGCCACTTCTGAATTCATTGCTACTGTACAAATTAATTCAACATCTCTTTGTAGCTGTGTGGGTTCTTTAACTTACAAACAACTTGCATAATCTTAAGTAAGGCAAGTACTAGTATGCTATAAACGTATAAGCTATTACTATTTTGCGTAGACAAGCTAATTATGAAGAGACAGTCGTAAAGCGGACGATGGTTTATGTCCCATAACCCATGTATTATTAATACAACAGGCTGCCCACTGTCAGATATGTCAGGCAAAAATTCATTTTCCCTTTCAATAAACATAGCTTTATTGCTAACGATTGAAGTAGCTCTGTTCTATTGGCAATTTGAATTGATAGGAATACACTACTACTGCAATTGCAAACTTTTTAACTACCTTTAAATTTTTGGGTAGGTACACCGTACACCGAACGGTAGCAATAATTTGCTTGTTGCTGTTGCTAACACACGCAATGAAAAGACCAAGACAGTAAACACGATACCCAAACTTTCTCATCAAGTAGAATGATACCATATTTTATAATATTGTCTATAATATTGCCTTAAGATTCCAACCAAATTAAAGGAACTTGCAATAAATTGCGGTAAATAGGTATACACAAAGTTTTCTATACACATTTAGAATAAACATGCATGTCCGTCCGTCTTAAGTAATAGGTAGGAAATATTTAAGTGCGGGATACCAATAAAGAAATAGTTTTCCTTACCAGTCAGAAAGTTTACTAGCATGTAAACAACGTATATTGAAATTAGGGAAAATTAGGTGTTCATTATTAAGTTCTTAATGGAAAATACAAATCAAAAATTTTATTTTATGATCGGGGGATCCCAAACTAATCATTCTTTGACATTAATTGAGCACTCATTATGTTATGCACAATAGGCGCTGCATGTTTGCATCTTACATGTGCGTGTGTGTAATTCCAGCGCACAGAAATAGCTACCTGTGCAGATCAGGGTGGGTAAACTATTAAAATACAATATCTAGATTACTGAGTAGCCTTAATGCACTAAGCTTTTTAACATTATAATATGGTAACATTGCCTATATACAGAGAAGGAATACGTTAAGTAGATATAATACTGGTACGCATTTTCCTGTGCCCATACAATTAGATGGGCTATGAATGGATATTTTTGGTGAAGATAATATTCAGTTAATATCATATGAATCAAGTATTGTGCTTCTGTAGTGTTATAAGGAATGTTTCCACGCGTAACAAGACATGATGCACAGTAGAAGGGAAAACGTCCGTGTCCGTCCAGTTCCCGTACCTGGAATGGAATGGAATAATTTTAGAGTTGGAAATGGTAGCAGTAGTGATAGAGTGTTGGTATGCAAATTATGTAATTGTAATTCATAAATAATTGTTTGTATTCGCTTGGGCTCTCCGTTGTAGCGGAAAAAATTATAGGTTTACAGTTTTCAAGTTTTAGCATTTCATTGAATATGGTAGATATTTGCATATTAATTACCTAGTGCTCTGGCATGCAAAGGATGTACAGTGGTTGGCCCTTGGCCGTTGCGTTGTATTTAGCATAACTTCGGTTTCCTCTTATTTGTTTGATATGAAACAATTTTTATGGAAAGGAAACGGAAGGAGTAGTTTGGTGTGTGTTACCGGGGAGGGCTACATATAATTAACTCAAGCATGTATCTTTTGGTTTCATTCGTGTCCAACAGTTGTTCAACTTATTCTTGGTAAAGCTGGCATGGGTACGGGAAGTTAGCCGATCGCCGACAGGAAATTGGCCGACAACCGACAGGAAGTTAGCCGACACCGACAGGAAA
>JAQFYC010002828.1:0-23371 GCA_034694165.1 Tomocerus mixtus | reverse complement strand
TTCATTTTATCTAGTGTAAACCTTGAAAATTTGGACGGGGCATATGCCCGGCCTGCCCCATGCTGGCGCCGCCACTGGCTGAATTGTAGGTTTTCAAGCAATTTTTGTCAAACATTGCGGTGGAACAAAATAAAATGATTGAAATGCAATTTAATTGTAATGTAGACGGTCAGATACATGGTGGTGTTTAACCTTAAGAAATAGTTAGCATTTAGCTAAGCAACATTATTAAACACAAATAAATAAATGTAAAATCATTAAAGTTTGTTAATTTGAAGAATCGTTATTGCTACCTTATTTTTACATCTATCCACAATACATTTACTAAGGCGTTTCATTTTCATTTCATCACTAAGGTATTTCATTTGAATTTTTTCATTAAAACATTGATTTACATTTGGCCCATCAAAATTGGGGTCTCGCATTAGTTACGCATCTTTTGCTCCCTAGCATCTTGTGCTCCCCATGAGCCTATTATGTATATTTAAAATAAGTAAGTAATTATGCTTAAATATAGTGATAGTCATTTAGCGGTGCTTTCCTATCCATATGAAAGATAGTAACTTTTTTGAAAAGTAAGCAGTGAGATTACTGTTTTAATTGAGTTAGGTTAGTTAGATACGAGAAACTACCAGTTCTTTGAAAATACCAATTGATACATTAAAAAATGTAAAAAAAATGTGAAGTATACAAATGATAATAAGTAAAAGATAGAACAAACGTAAGGCATTTTAATTTTGCGTGTTTGTGATCATGGGAAGCAAAGGATGCTGGGGAGCAAAAGAGTTGGGAGGAAATGAGAAAATCAAGTGATGCCGAATCAAAATGGGTAATACTTCTTCAATGCGATATTTTATTTCAGCTTTTAGTATTTTAAAGGTTTTTATTTTTAAAGTATGCACATGTGGATTAAATACAAATAGTGTTATGAAAAATGTGTGTATGTACAGATAATATTCGCATATTACTTGAAAATTTGAGGTTGTATAAAGTGGCATAAGTACCTTGCGTAATAAATTTTGTTCTATATATATATGGGATAATATACATAATTATATTATAAATAAATAAATACCAAATAGATTAGTAATTCCACAAGAAATACATTATTTTTTTATGGTATTATAAATACATTAATAAATTCCTAATGCATTCTTGAATCACTGGCCCACAATTTATTAATGATAAATGAAGTATTTGATGAGGCATGACATGACAAACGGCAGACATGTGCTTTAAATAAAAATAAAATTAATACAAGTGCAAATGTCAGCAGTCAGCAGGAGAATATTAATGAGTTTACGATGGCAGAAGATATCCTTATTGATTAGGGAGGAAACTTTCCTCAGAAAAGTATCACACTAACATAGCATATCCTCATGGTATTAATGGTATAGTATAGTATATAAACAAAGAAAGGGTTAAATTGAGAACATCTCTGAACCTCAGCCAAGCCAGCTGTCCAGTCCAGGGTGGAATAATAACAATGCAATGGTTTGAATGATATGACCCACCTATTATGTATGGGATGTTGATGTGAGTAGGTTACAGGCTGCGGATGAGTTAACTCACTTTTAAATAGTGTAGTGACAGTACACAGACATTATAATGCAAGTCCGTCTGCGATAAACAATGAGGAAACTCTAGGAATTCAATTAACCTTTATGATCTTCAAAATAGCATCATTACACAGATTTGCAGATGAGCCAAGCCAGATAACCCCCATTTTGTGTTATGGAAGTGTCTCACACATATTTACATATTTATTAAGAAGCTGGTATCCTTTATGGATTTTTTGTGTCTGTCTGTCCGTCCGCCTGGTTTCGGTATAACTCAAAATTTTTCAGATATAACTTTCTTCAGGTTATTAAGCCTATTAAAGTTCCTCAGGTGATAACATTAAAAAATTAGGTCAGTCTGCACCACCCCTTCTGAATTTTGACGCAGCCCCCCATTTTTTGAAATTGTAAAATGAGGTATTGTTGGAAAGCTAATGTTGACAGGAATACAACTATGGATCTCCAGAATCACCCCAGGCGTGCGGCAAGAGATTTCATGAAAATTCAATCCCTACGATCAACATGATGACCACCATGATAATAACGATGATAAACAGCAGTGCAGTTAATTTGCAAAGATAATACAAGCTCCATTTCTACAAGGCTTACCACGGTTTATTTATTTTGGGTGGTTGCTTGCTTTTATTCTTGCAAATAATGTTAAGGTATAACGATATACTATAAATAGCGTACAGTTCATTCCGCGTATAAGTATTCCTGAATAAGGGAATTCCTTTATACGGATCGGATTTTAAAAGTCCTGTAAAATAATCAGTACTAGACCCAAATACAATAATTGGTACACGGAATCCTCGTAAAAGAATGATAACTTTATTAAACATATTTTTCATTAAGTAAATTTTTGATTGAAATCGCTTATAGCGAATTTTCAACTTATTTAGTAATGATTTTTAATATAATTCCTTAACCTGCCATGCACACGTAAAAAATAATTGAGCAAATAGGAAAGTACACACAGTTGTTGAGAAATATAATATTTTCGTCCTTAATTCTGTAGAGATTAAGATTGGTTGTTTAATCTATCTACAGTTGATAGATACAAAGAATTCCCCTATGGAAGAGTTTTAAAGGGAACAGTTCCTAAAATTCTTGACAAGGAAAATCCACTGTATCATTTCTATGGCTAGCGTCTTGGCACTGACAATGATATCTATCTCCATAATAATAAATTCTTTCCTCGGCTATTCCTGTACGGAAAAAGGTAGCTACTGAATAACAATAGAGAGGATGGAACTTTTCAATTGTATAAAAGGCAACTGCATCTCAGTATCATCCACAAGTTTTTGCAAACTCTTCCTTAAGCCCACACAAGTCTCCTATGTGTGTGCAGTGTGTGTATTTCTATTTATTCTTATAGTAGGCAACCGTGTTCTAGATTAAAATATACAATTTCATTGTTATTTAGAATAAAACAGAAAATTTATCGCAATGACACTGTTCATAGGACAATTATTAATCAAAAGTGTGCTACTGCCAGTTCTATTGTCCGGAGTGTGCCAATTTTCATTTGCTGAAAAAATTCCCGTAAAACAATCTTCTGGATATGCTAATCAAAATCAAGATGGGCTCCAGGTTCTAATCAGCTCCAATCCTAACTACATCCCCAGCTCTGCACATTTCAATCCTAGGATTGTGGCTAGCAATTCTAATACTAAAGAAGTGAGTGCAGATAGCAGTAATGATATTCCTTCATTCCCTTCCGGCTTTGATTTTGCACCAAGTGGAAAAACTAGTGGAAAAATATTTGGACCGACGGGAGTATCCAATTCCTTCGATTACAACAGTGCATCGGGAGATAATGCACCGTCTTACTCCAGTTCGGTACGTAAAAATATTTTTTAAATTTATTTTTAGCAATCTATCTAAATTTCCAGAGTAAATATTTTCATTAAATTCTGAACACAATCCTTTAAATATGTAATAAGCATTTCAAAATATCATAAATATAATTTTGTTTGATTTAAGACCATAAAATTTCTACTCATTTTTTGGAAAGCGGTGTGTTTAGAGTTGTTTTTAAAAAATTGGAAAACTTTTAAAACAAAATATCCCGCACAAATTTTCTCTACAACGCTATTAAGATTTTCAAAAGTTTTAAAATTTGGAAAACGAAGTCTCAAAATTTTGAATTTTGGTTTATTAAACAAGAATTGTCGTGCAATTCAACGCTTACCTTGATTATGAGTGTATATAGGCACTCTTAAGGGTAGCAACCAGAGGAAGCAATAATACATTTGTTTTCCTATTACATTATTTCATTGAGAACTCAATTAAAATTCGACCCGAATGAATGAGCTACCTAAATTAAGCTTAGCTGTCGGGGAAGAAGCCATGATTTTATTTTTTTGGAACTTTTGGAAGTTGTCGAAAACATTTTTTAGAAGAAAAATCAGAAAAAGTGCAAGAAAACTTCGGAATTTATTTCTGACTCAATTAAACGTAAATTCAAAAATTGGCGAATCATGTGTCCGAGCAGAATCTCATGAAAAAAATCGACTATTTTCCATGACCCGATTGAGATTTTGATTTTTCAGTATTGAAATCCTGAAATAGCAAAATTTTAAATTTTGTGTAGGAGTTTACATGGGCGCGCTAGTTAGCTTCTCATGAATTTGATCCCACCCTTAATACATTTTTTGTTCCAGTATTAAGTTCATTGCTAAAACTCAATCAGAATTATGCTCAGCATTTACTTTCTGCTGTCGAAAATATCAATCTTGCCATTAAAAATAGTCTAAATGTAATATTATTTTGGAAGATTTGTCTTAAAGACTTTATTTATTTTCATTTCAGTACGGCTCAGCCCAATCTTCGGCAGGGAGTTCCTATTCCCCGAGTATCCCAGCTCAAACTCTCCCTCAAGGTCAAGATATAGGTCAACAGTACACTTACCACTACACGCACATACCCCAGGGAAGCAGTTATGGCTCACATGGAGCAAGTGGAGAAGAGTCTTCAGGATTGTTCGGAGATCTTGGCTTTGGAGGAGGAGGAGGAGGTCTCGGTGGACTCGCTGGACTTGGTGGTCTCGGAGGCCTTGGGGGCCTAAAGGCTTTGGGACTCCTCGCAAAAGGGATCCTCATAATTAAACCAATAATCTTTATCGCAGGCCTACTTTTCTTATTATTTATCCCCTTGCTTGTCCTGTTAATTCCTTTGCCCATAGTCACCGTCACCCAACCTGCGGATAATTCGGATCCTGCAGATGCAGGAAGAAGTCTTCGTCGACAGAGTCCACGTTACATGCCCCAATTGGACTCTGCATTCAAATTTTTAACTGCTGACCAATGTATTGAAAGAATCCTTTGCAAATTGCCACAGGCATCTGCAAAATATCAATCGAAGGCTAAAATTCTTTGGGATGAGTTTGGCTCTAGTTTTATCAAAAATCCAAGGGTACAACGAGGGCTCGGAGCCTATTTTGAGGAGGCAGAGGGTAGCAAAAATAGAAATCTGAAATGCGATCAAAAATTTAGATGTGCAAGCAAATTTCTTTAGCGAAACTACTTTTTTTGTCAAACTGAATAATGTCTGAATTATTTATTTCTCTAAAATGATCGCAATTGGAATTTATTATAAATTTTTGCATTTTTATCCACATTTTATTTCCCTTATTAAATCCAATAATATTGTTGTCTACATATCAAAATCATCAAAGGTACACTTTTCTAATAGATAAACGTTATATGTGTGCAATCTTGCCAAATTTTGTACTTTTCTTGCAAAATTTTGTTATGCCCTATTTTTTTCTTTAATTATTGTCTTGTGTGATTTTGATAAAAAAACGACAATATTCTCCTAATTATAGACGAATTATAATTTCCGACTAATTGCTCACAAATAATGGACAACGACCTACGAAAACGCAAACATACATATTATTACGGACCAGACACCAGACGCAAATGCGTACATTTATGAGTTGTGACTTTATGATCTTAATTACGCCAATTAATTGCCATTACATTTTTAATTAAAACTTTTCAAAGAGGCATGACATGACAATAATAGTTAGAAACGCTAATTAATAAGTTATTTCAGACAAATGACAATTATTTTTAACAATTATTACATAGAAGACTGAGATACCTACATAATATTTAATTCAAATATTAGTTTGACACTTACGTATATGACTGAAAATGAAATACGATAATAATATACGATACTAATATACAATAGACGGCGACGGCGACTGACATGCTAAACCGACACAAATAAACAACAGACCAAATAAATATAAACAACGAACTTATTTACGAGGCTTAAATAATTTTACATTACAATTTACAATGCAAACTTGTCACAACTAATTTTAATTATATTTTACATTGACCTTGAACCTGACTGTGATCTTTACTCTGACATACATGTTTTATTTACTTTTAACTTTAACGCACTTACTTTTATGTACTTTAAACTTATTTCTTATGCGTATACAATCATTTTTGTGTAACAATACAATAATTAAGTCTTACTTTACGCAGACGCAACATTTACATTACATCAACAAGCTTTCTTTTTTACTTGACATTACCTGTAAAATTATAATCTAATTTTATTTATATGTTTAAGTACATTTTGTATTACAGATGAGAAAATTGTTATTAAATTATATAAATATACTTTATTTTTGTTACAAAGGATTTAATTTTTAAAAGAATAAACCTAAAAATAATTTCAAGTAAGTAATACGCTATATAAATAAGATGCAGGCTAAAATATTCATTCAATTATTCATGCAGCATGTGTACCTGCATTTTGTTTGTTATTAAACTTTAACTGCTTCACGTTTATAATGTGTAAAGACAGTCAACAACATATTGATATTCAATATTCATAACTGCAGTAAGCACAGTACAGTTATGCCTTGTTTTGTTATTACTGACATTATATTGTAATTGTAATCCTGTTTTTGCTATGCATCAATAAATACCCACGTACGTTGTACGTACAACATGAGAATGAATAATATTATGATCCTGATCTCCTGTGTTAAGTTGTTAAGTTGCACTAGCATCCCACAGACAATCTATCGAGCTAAAAATAGCACAAACATGCATATAAAATCCGTAATGGCTTTTCCTCAACGATAAAAATCTTTGGATCCAAGTCAGTGGGACGCAAAACGGAGTTTTAGGCACAGCTATTAAAATTGCTGTGCACAAAGATAATAAAAACAGGTTTGGCACCTAAGTAGTAGGTAGCAGGTACTTAAACTCGGTTTTATAGTCAAATCAAATGTAATTGTTTATAGAATAGGGCTTTTTAGTCTCACTCTCGCATGACGGTAAGCTTAAACTTTTGTATAATGCAAATTGTAAGCAGGGTTTAACAATTTAGCATGTAATTATGGAGCGTAAATGATAAATGGAATTTCAGGACAGAAAATAATACAGGTGGAGGTACCTAATTGTTTAAAGGATACACAGGCTCATGGTAGGATATAATTTAGGTTATGCACATATAGATCGATTCTGAAGTGAATTTGTCTCATTTTAAATTGAACATAATTTAGCTAGTTTGGAATTGCATTGTAGTGTGATGGCTGCTGCAAAGTAAGCAACAGGAAACTTAAAATTAAAGAACTGATTATTTAATTATGTCGAGTAAAACATGCATGTAGGATTATTAATCATTCATGAACAAAAACAAAACTTATTAAGGAGCTTGTCTCCTTTATAGTTCTGTTTTGTCTGTCTGTCTGGTTGCGGTGTAACTCAAAAACGGTTTCCGATATCGACTTCAAATTTTCAGGGTAGCCTATTAAGGTTCCTCCGGTGACACCATTGAAAAATGGGGTCAATCGAACCTACCCCCAGGTGTTATTATACCGCCCCCCCCCCCCCATTTTTTGAAATTGCAACATATGGCAAATGAGGTATCGTACGAAAGCTTATGACCTCAGAAATCTAACCATGTAACAATGAGGTCAATCGGTTAACGGGTTACCGACTTAGGTCAGTTTGAAGTTCAAACTTTGAACTTCAATACACTATACAGCACAACAAAGGAAACAAGGCACACAGCAGTCATACATATACACTCTATTACATTCAATACAACAAACAACAGACCTCGCAAACTTGTCGCCTTTATGTGAATGGTGTGTCTGTCGGTCTGTCCGTCTGTCAATGATTATCAATATCACAATGATTATTAATGAGTATCAGAATGAGTATCAATGATTATTAATGAGTATCAGAATGAGTATCAATGATTATTAATGATTATCAGAATGAGTATCAATGATTATCACAATGATTTTCACTACTGACAAGCTCCTTCGTTACAACGTTTACCACGGTTTATTAAATAATAAATTATTATAATTAATTCGTATAAGTATATTCGTTTTGTTTCCCTCGTACTAAGGCTGGTGGCGTAGGGAACTCAAATATGAACCTCAATTTTATTTTCCCCAAACCTGAGACAGATTGAGATTTTGTAAGAATTCAGTATTAATGGCTCTGTTATGTCATTTAAACTATTTTTAGCTACAAAATTGATAATTTACTGAAACTATTTAGCTCAACCACTTGAGTGCATAATTTATGTTTGTATTGCCATGATTTATTGTCATCTTTGCTCTACGAGCATTTAGTCTAAAATCCGATCTGTATTACGCGCTAAATTCAATATTCATTTCACGTTGCAGAGAATTGTTGCTTCTGACTTCGTTGTGTTTGTGTTGTGATTTTTGCTAGCTATCTTTGATATTGTCGTTTGCTAAATCATTTATTGTCATTGTTCATTATTGTCAATTAGCGTTTGTCTTAAAATATATAGTTACCGTAAATATTTTGTAAAAATGTCAGGTCAAGAGTTGCTTTTGGGTTTTCGACCATTAAAATTAAAAATCATTGCTCTCGTCCTTTCTACATCCTTTTTGTTATTGTCATTGTCACTAACTTCAATAACTGAAGCAAGTGGGACAGCAAAAGACGGCAAGGATGATCTGACAGGTGACAAAGTTTTCAATAATCGGCATTTGTCCCAAAACGACGAAAGACTTTTGGATTACTTAAGAAAACACCATTTAAACCCCCCGTCAAAGAAGAGATACCCTTCCAAATTGGAATTTCCTGTCAGATATTTTTTGGAAAAGTATAACGACAATCTGCGTGAGCTATTTCCTGAAGTAATGGCTAATGGACTGTCTGAAGAAGTACTGGACAGAACTGAGAAGACCAATACCTTTATTATGGACATTTTGGACAAAAAAGTACTTATTCATTATTGCATTCAAAATCACTAATCAATCAGCGGTACCTTACGGGATATTGTATACAGTATACAATTTGGAGTCGATTATTTTTTTGGTAGGTGGGGCTCCCCCCACCCCCTCCCCCCTTTAAGTGGTGGAAAAACAATTCCATTTTTCCCCTGTTACGGGGTTAAAAGGTGTACCCAGAACTTTGAAAGTTGTGGCATTCATGCTCAGGTATGTTTTTACATCTGAAAAATCAATTGACTTTCCCACGACTTGGAAGGGGGAGGGGGGACCCCACCCACCAAAAAAATAATCGACTCCAAATTGTTTGAAACGAATTAATATCCAATAAAAAAATTTTGCCTTTATTAGGGAAAAAATCAGAAACTTAGAAAAATTCAAACTGTACACAAGCTCCCGTCCGTAAGGTACCCAATCAGCCATTACAATTACATTACCAAATATTATCATTGATCGCTATAATTTGACATTTAATAATCGTGTTGTAATTTAGGCAAGTGGATTTTTCGTGGAGTATGTTTATGATCTTCCGTGGTCAATGGCAAAGGCTGATTCTGTGTTTCCCAATCCGAGTGAGAATCGTTACCCGACCACATTTGTTTTGGAACTGGATTTTGGATGGACAGGATTCCTTGCAAGGCCCTACCTAATGGAGAAAGATATTCTCGTAAGTAACTGGAAGGTCTGGTCGGCTGATATTTGCTTATCGTCGGTAGATTATCCAACAATGGTAAGCCCAACGATAATTAATGATTTAGGATTTTGTGGTATAAAAGTTATTTTGAAATGCAAATATATAATAAGTGTAATTAAAATTGCAAACAATTAAAATTAACAGGTCGATACTAAAATGGTGAGAAATAAGAAATATTTGAAGTCCACTGTTGCATCTAAAGGAAAGAGCGCCGCATTCCAAGAACCAAATTTTTTGGAACGAGCCTTTATTGACGCCGAAAAACCAGCTTTCCCACTATTTTCTGTATTGTCAGCTTTAAATGTATCTACAGTTGATGTTTTCTTCCTGCATCATTCTTATAAAGAACTGGACATCCTCAAGACAATTCCCTTTCACTTGATAACAATCAAGGTTAGCATAATTATCATTACTAAACGATTCCAATGAAATCTCAATTATATATTTACATATTATGTACAAATTTGTAAATAATTTATTGACTTTTCTATTCAGATAATATGCGTCAGGACTCCTGTATTCTTCAAAGAAGCCTTGGAGGTTCCAGAGGATTGGAAGCTCTTAGCGCAAGCGATTGTAGACTTTTTGGTCCCCAAAGGCTACACATTTGCCAAGGAGTACATCCCGGACGATTTCCAAGGGGTTGATTTAATATTTGTTGATGCAAGTGTTCCCCTTAATAAATACTAATTGCCTTTTGTACAAGGGAAATTATTTGGAATCAATAATAATAAATAAATAATACTTTGCAGATTTGTAATTATCATTTGTAAAATTGTAAACATTGTACTTTTTTCATTGTAGTGTTTGTTCTTGGTCATTTTTAACTTGTCCTCCAGAGCGATAGAATAGAAATTAAAATTACTAGGCAGGTGTTTCCTTAGTTTTCAATTTTAGGTCCGGTGTTAGTCCAGCTTATTATGTACCGCCAGGTTTATTATGGGAATGCCAATGACTTCTGTCCGTAAGGACGAAATTGTATGCTTTAACTTTCGAACGCGTCAACTTTTTTTAATTCTGTTTTCAGAATTCGAAATGGGAGGTCAAAAGTACCTTGGTATGCAAAATTGGACCAAATTAGCCACACCCCATGGAGTTCTGGCTACGCCCACCTATTTTTTAAATACAAACATATGGCAAGTGGGGTATCGTTTTAAAGGTGTTGGCACAAGGAATCTAAATATGAATCTCAATTTACCCCATACATGGGGCACTATGAGATTTTGGGTTTTATGTCCTCTGGCGGTACATAGGCACACCCGATTGGTTCGGTTTATTGTACATGTAAACCAAAGAGGCAACATTCTAAAATTCGTTTAATGTAGGAGAATTCCTTTCTATCGGAATTCTTATACGCGTAATTATAATGGACTGTATGTATTGTATTATGTTTGTACTAGACGATGTGATGCGACATGCTGCAGAAGTGTATCATCATCGAATCATCACCAGAGATGTTAAAAACGATAGATTGAAAAATATATTTTATTCATAATATTGCGTGGTAAACTATACTACGGCTATAACAAAGCTTCCTTTAGTTTCTAAATAATAAAATTGTTACACCTAGCTGTTTCCTTTACATAAATTAAATATTTAACTACAAAACAATATATTTTACATAAGTAGCCACTAATATCCACATATATTAAATATTTTTGAGTAGATATAAAATAAAAAAGAGACTAAAAACAAATTAGCGCAATAATGATTAATATCTGTATTGCATGATCACTAAAAATAAAGTAAACTTTACAGATAAGCAGTTTGAGCCATAATTAAAATAAATAATAATAAATAATAATAATTGCATAATAATTAATAATATAATTAGCTATACCAAAGCTTTAACAAAAGGTTTAATTATAAAATAGCTTAGTCATTTGTTTTTTTAAGTTTTCGACAAGATTTTGGTGTGAATGTTCACAGCAAGCGGTCGAAGACTTGGCTGTCAAATAAAGCATAACAATAATTTCGTACCAACCAAGTTAAAAAATAAATGTCGTCTTTAATTCCCATTTATGAGGGCAAAAGTAGTTGGATCAACTTACAGGATAACCTATAAGCGTCATTAAATATGCAAAATAATTTGCTGATTTGGTTTAAAAATTGGTTTAAAATGTACACAATGTACCCCAAAGTGTGACCTTTTGTATCCTAAAATACTCGCTACAAAAGATGGCTCTAAGAATTCATAATTACGTACTTTTGTCTAATAAACTCTTGAGAGATATCTGTAAGTAATACTTTTAGTTATGTGTATTCTATTAAAATACACAGAACTACAGAAGAGACTCAGAAAATTGATTAACAGATTTAGATTTCAGACCATGAAGTTAAATCCGTTTTTTTCAATCAAGTCGAGATAATACAGGCAACCGTCCCAACGCAAATGAATCGTCATTGTTCTTCGTTAGAAATTAAGTAAGCATTCTTCTCAAAGCCGATTTTTCGTATGGATAGAAGTTTCCTGCTGCAACGAGAAAAATGACAGTATGTTTGTTAAGTATTTAATGTTGTTCAGAAACAATTTAACAACAATATTGCAATCTCTAAATAAATAATAAACGTGTGTACGCTTTCAAAAGCTAATAGTACAATTTACAGATAATTCCTTCAATTAAATGAAAAAAGACACATTTACTTACAAAATTGGCAACTGCTCTAAATATTCTCTATCCATAGCTTGGATATTCTGCTTCAGCCTATAAAAAACTGGAATGATCACCTTAACGTCCAGTCCACGCACTATGAATGAATAAGGACACGTTCCCAACATAAATATGACTTACATTTATTATAATGTCTGTATAAAACGATAAAAGGTTCTCTATTTTCCCAATAAATGTTCTTGCATTTTTATAAGGATAATACTTAAATACAAGTTTAATATTATATTTCAAAAATCAGCAAAAAATAATTTAAATACAGAGCTAAATAAATCTCTTGACAAATGTGGCCCACCTCAAAGAATTGTCGTTGTCGAAGAATGTTTACCTGCTTTTTTTTCTATTCTTTAAACGTTAAATCAAATTTGGCCTTTCAAAAATACAATAAGAGTTGTATTATACATATTGACCAGTAATTGGAAATAAACCTTTTCGAAATATTATTACCTGGGTCGTCAAATAATCTGTGTATTGATTTTAGAATCCTCTTCTCACTTCTCAGTTCCAATCAAGTATGGTATGTAATTCCCACTGACTGGATAATGTAATACTGCGTGGCATATTAGCAAATCTGCCTTATACTCAGCCTACAATAATTCCAGGGTTTTGGTTAGTAATTAAATTTTTCATTGTTTTATATGTTAATAATCGGATGCCTATACAAATTCATTTCCCACTTCCATTAATTATCTGATTTGATTTGTCTGTTAACTAAAAATGCAGCAAAATTATTATTATTCTAAAAAATTCACTTTTTATGACATTAAAATTGGGAATTTTTCAAATTTTTAATTTTAGTAATTTTCTTCTAAAATTCACTATTAGATTGACTGACGTTCCTTTTACTGTTTCGGTTTTCATGAACATACAGTAATTCGCATTAGATATTAAAATATGTAAAATAAATTTTACACTCCGGGAAAAATCCATTTTAAACGGATTTCTATTTAATAAACTGGTTTTAATAATAAAGTTAGTGTAGCAATATTTGAATACTGCCTTGTAATTTATTTTTGGATTTGTATATATGTAGGTGTTACATATTGTATTATGCGAAACCGTGGTTAGGTATACTATTGGCAGCCAAAGAGCTGAAGCCACGTAATCATGTCCACGTCACTTCCATTAGAATATGAATTTGCTCTTCTAGAACATTCGACTGCACATTTTCGCATTTTATACAGCATGCCAAACAACCTCGTTGTCTTCAATCACATAAAAATTAATTCTCCATTCATCCCCAGGGAATAATTTTAGATGGAGACTCTTTCAACAAATCTCGATTCATTAATTGATTGATGAATTTATAGAATGTACACCAAAATGTAACTATTTATTTATAGCATTCCTGGGTTGAAACACAATTGTGTGTGGAAATATTTATACAGACATCCCCCAAATTATGCTTACTACCCGAGAATAAATGCTTATTAAACTCCAACTGGTAATACTATGAATTTAACAAAACAAATCTAACAAATTAGTAAAATAATATTTATTATGACTAAATCAAGTATTGCAGAAAATATAGAAATTAATATATAAATACTTTTGCAGTGTTTATGACATAACAAGCACTTACAAAATAATGAGTAGAAATAGTGAATTTATATTTTAATTTACCATTATAACATTTTACTATTTTGGTTTTCTAAAGTAACCAAAGTGTATTAAGATGCGCACAAAATTTAACAATGATTTACACATTTATTATAATATAGTTACACAAAATAATATATGCACACAATATCTAATAATATATATTATATAGTATTCCAACGACAGCAGGTGTATAACACCTTTTCATTTTCTTTGATTAACGTTAATTTTTTCATTTGCATCTTTAGTCATAATGCATAAACACTAGAATTACCATAACATCCAATTTTGAAATTATAACCTTAATACAAATAACTTTAATTTTATTGTATCAATACTTACAACTAAATATCAAACAATAATTACTCCTGTTATTTATAAATACCAGTTGCTTATTAAAATATTATAAAATAATAAGATTACTGTAATTTAATTCATCATAAATAATTCGCAAAAATAAATCATTAGTGCTTACTTGTGTAAGTTTTAGACCATATTTTGCATATTAAATGTTGACGATTGACAACTGAACCATTCCAAACAAAATTGGATGGCGACCAAACTCCTTACGAAGTTGCATCATTTTGATAATTGACTGGGAATTGGAAAATTGATATTAATAACGGAATTAATGTTGTGCTCTGTATTGATAATAGAGTTACCCACACCTTCGATTGCTCGTATAACATTTTGTATAACATTAATTATTTATCATAAATGCCATTAAATACATAGTTACTAACAAAAGCAGAGAATTGATAATATCAATAATTCTATTCCAACAATTATTGATATAATTATTCTATAACGTTTAAATCAATTGTATATAATTAAAAATCATAATCATAGTCATTATATATGAATAAGTGGATATACAAAAATTGTTCGGACTTTATCAGGCGTATTTATTAAAGAAACAAAGAGAAAAAGACTTGTTACCGAGGATTTTTTAGAAGTAGAACAATCCATCAACATTTTCTATGTACTACCACGACATTGTCTAAGAGAGCAATGGAATCTGTCGAATTTAGACGGGTTTATTTCATATGATGGGAAAATGGTAGCATATAAAAGTAGCCAGGCCAGGAAATTTAATTTAATCAAAGGATTTAGTTAATTAAATTAAAAGACCCAGGAATCAAGGAAAATCTATTATTCTTACTCATATACTATTTTAAATACTCTAAATATTCGTATAAGTACATGTTACATTAATTATTAATTGTAAAAGATATAAAGGTATCTACCACAGCTCCCTTTAGTTATTTAATTGCAATCATTACCTATTGACTTTATATTGAATGAGAAATATTATTAAACAAGAAAATTGTAATGCGCAAAATATAATGAGTGTATAATGTATTGGAATATCCCCAAAAAATACTAAAATATCCTTAAAATAATATAATAATAATAATTAACAAATTTCAATAATTAACATTAATGAACTAAATAGCATACCCAGCTATTTCAGTACTTACACGCTATAAGTCGTCAAACAAAAATATCGAAACTATATTATAAATACTTAGCATAGGTACAAAGATAAATTTTGTTATAGATTACAGATATTTATTATAGTTCAACTAAATTTTCCATATTGAGGTCAGCAACGACAACTATTTTCCTTTTCATTGAAACTAATTATAAATATCTTGCCCCAAGCGGATTATTTTTTGGATGTGGATAGTACTCCTCCAGAATAGAAAATTAAGTCAACCTGAAGAACAGTAATTATTAATTGTTAATTACTTTGGACAAATTAAAAAAATGACATTATCATATCGAAATATATGTGTAATAGATAATTATATATATATAATATCCAGCAGATACAATTTACGTAATAAAATTAAATAAAACACACCCATTGACCCATTTTCAAAAGTTGAGGAAGGCTGCTACATATTCCCATCTAAGTTGGTTTGTTCCTCGTCCGAAAATCTGAAATAATTATTATTAAACCTACAGTATTATTACGAATGCATAGAGCATAGGATGTGTGTTCGACTAAAATAAAGATGTAATTATAAAATGAATTGAAGGAGAATTTGGCACAGCATTGTATTTTAGTCTAAAGGAAGGATGTAATAATATAAAGACATCTGATTAACAGAAATGATAATTATCGAGCTGATTGCCATTATATCTCAACTTATCTGGATGAATATACAATACATTTATAATTAATTCAATTTTAATGAATTAATGAATGATTTAATGAAATAAATTAAAAAATGATATTTTTGATGTTACCTGCTGTGTTGCAGACATTTTGTATTTCCGTTTTATAGTTCGCTCCATTACTTTACCCGTCGTTTGTAGAGTACGACTATGTAACTCATCGACTACGACGTGGCATAGCATATAGTCTCCGGACTATATCTATTTTTATTAATTATTAATAATAATTTTCCGGCTAAAATGGTAAAAATTTAGTCTAAATTCCTGCAGTAATAAGAAACTGGACATTTTCGTTATCTTAATTGTTAGCACATTCTTTTGCAGAAATACAAGATGTCTAATTACTTATTTGAGCGACAAACACCTATTGTACTGACTTAACAAAAAATATTCCGATGGTTCGTTATAATACATGGGATAATGTAAATTTCCTGCTTGGCAATATTTAAGCCAGTGTTTTATGTATATTTAGTAATAGGGTTTTGCGAAACACTGATACGGATGTGTAGCAAATGAGGAAGGACCACATTGTTACGTCCACGTCACTGGCATTACAAAAATAACTTTGATACATCTTCAAACCTAGTCCAAGGTTTGTTTAAAAATAACTGATTTTCTGGCATAGCTGGCAATATTAGGTTAATGTTAATTTATTTTAAATTCCCACATTGAAAAACTTTTTTTACTTTTTCAAGGGCTGTTATTTATTTCTGTAAAAAGGGAATTATGCTCATCATACGACCTCCACATAATTTTAATTGTGAAATGTTCATTTACAATATCATTTCAAATTCGTTGTTATTACTTAAGGTGGACTGGACTATTATTTTCCTTTCATATATTAATTTCTTTTTAATTCGTAAAAACTCTCAAAACAATTACTGTATTTTTCATGTAAAAAAAACTCTGCGAATTATATAATTTATTAATACAACAAAACTACAATGTCGGAGCTAATTAAAAATAAAATTGTTTTAATTTTTGCATACATTTTAATATTTTTATAACATCTACATAATATATATTAACTGTAATGTATGTTTTTTCTGATGGTTTATTGGATACCCTGACACGTTTATTCCCAGTCACAGAGCTAACGCCACTGCCACGTAGTAAACTCCACGTCACTTCCATTAGAATTTTATGCATAGAACGTCATACAATGTTGCTCTCTAATTTTCCAGCGACAAAAAGTTATTCTGGAGACTTCCGCACTTTATATTGAATACACAACACATTTTGCATACAAACACGCCGAGTTCGGTCAAGGCCATAAAAATTAATTTTCCTTTTAGCTTTTAGATTTAAATTGAATACTTGCTTAAACAATCTACATAGTGATGAATACTGCATAGTTGTGTCGTTGTGTGACACAAATCACAAAATAGGTACATTTATAAAATGCACTTCAAAATGATAGCTTAGCAAATTCTAAAATTAATCACGAATACCCATACAAAATATATACTACGCACTCCTAAAGCATCTCACTGCTAAAAAATGCAAAATATTATAATCTATAGACACGTTTATATGATTATACCACTTTTCTTACAGAATTCTCAATTGAGACAATAACAAATTTTGCAGATTATATTTGAGAGAATTATATGTACCCAAATTATGTAGAAATGTTGTTGATGAAAATACAAGACGTAACGCTAAAACAAATTGCAATTTATTTATTCCTCCCAAAACCATTAAAAATCTTTAAAATAACAAAGTATTCAAAATTGCAGGAAAATTTAAAACGCTCTGGTTCACCATAAGCTCATTAAAGTAGTAAAGATTTAAATAAATATAAAGAAGGAGGGTATTAAATATTCCTATGGTGTTTGAAAAATCTCTATTAACTCGGCTGTAGCTTCACCTTGATTTTAAATTTTGATTGATGTGTGCTAATTAATTGTATTTTAGTACAGGACATTAGTTATCTAAGGTAATACAAAAATAATTAGCAATCCTGTGTGTGTTAAGATATTATGCATACAAATATTATGTCAATGTCTATTGTAAGTTCTTGCATTATGTAAAATAATATCGCAATATAAACCAGATAGCCAATCGGCAAATTAATTGGTATGATTCAGCGACCTTCATCTTTGAATAAGAGAAATAAAAATAGCAGGCCACATTACAAGTTTAAATAATTCTCAAAATATTATTAAGGCTATGATATTGTCTGAGAAAAAGGTTTTGTAAAAGAGAGTGCCGATAAGTTAAGGAATAGAATAAGGGACTTCTAAATGATTACCCGTTCGTGCATTAAAGATAATGTAAGTTTCCGTTTTGAGTCATAATTGTATTTATTATCTGTTAAAAGATATATTTTGATACATGCAATATCCCAAAAATCTTAATTATCCAATAAGTTATGATTCCAGATTTTTGTTTTGTTATTGGATTTTCCGCAACTGTGCAGTTTTATGTAATTAAAATATTCATCTATTATTTTATACATGTGGCTAAAAGATAAAATTATAATTAAGTAAAAGCAAGTGGCGCCTCTAACATATTCATTACTTCAAGACGGGAATCAATAGTGTCTGGGTGTTGTGGGCCGAGAATTTTGGTCCTCCAATCGTGTACCTCGATTGCTCAGGACAAAGCTTCTTCATGTCGCCCAAGTTCCCTGTAGCAATCGGCAATCCAACTTTTAGTATTCAGAGTATCCGGGTGATTGGATTCCAAAACTTTCTCTTGCACTGCCAGAACCTCTTTGAAAATCTTCAAGGCGTCTTCAAGTTCCTTTCGCTTAAATAGAACAATAGCCAAATTATGTTTGGGCAACGAGGAAGGATGTCGTGGACCCAAAACACGATCTTCTATACGCAACACTTCGGTGTACAGTTCAAAGGCCTCGTCAGTTCTTCCGAGATTGCTGTAGTTATAGGCTATTTGATCTTTTGTTATCAACGTGTCCGGATGCTCTTCACCTAAAATTCTCTCTTCCTTCTCCAAGATTTCTTTGTACAGCTGCATTGCATTTTCGTGTCTACCTAAACATCCATAGCTACTAGCTATCCCCTTTCTTGCATTCAACGAATCCGGGTGTTCCGCTCCCAAAAGGATCTCCCTCATTTCTGAAATTTCAATTCTCAGCTGCAACGCTTCTTCATGTCGCCCAAGTTCACCGTAACAATCGCCAATCAAATCTTTAGTAGTCAGATTATCCGGGTGATTGGATTCCAAAACTTTTTCTCGTACTTCTAGAACCTCTTTGAAAATCTTCAAGGCGTCTTCAAGTTCCTTTCGCTTAAATAGAACAGCAGCCAAATTATGTTTGGTGGTCAACGAGGAAGGATGTTGTGGACCCAAAACACGATCTTTTATACGCAACACTTCGGTGTACAGTTCAAAGGCCTCGTCAGTTCTTCCGAGTTTGTTGTAGGTATAGGCTATTTGATGTTTTGTTGTCAACGTGTCCGGATGCTCTTCACCAAAAATTCTCTCTTCCTTCTCCAAGATTTCTGTGTACAGCTGGATTGCATTTTCGTGTCTATCTAAACATGCATAGCTTCTAGCTATTTTCCATCTCGTTTTCAATGAATCCGGATGTTCCGCACCCAAAAGGATCTCCCTCTTTTCTGAAATTTCAATTCTCAACTGCAAAGCTTCTTCATGGCGAGCAAGTTCACTGCAACAATCAGCAATCCAACCCTTGGTATGCAAAGTGTTCGGATTGTCAACCCCCAAAACTCTTTCCCTCACCTCCAAAACCTCATTAAACATACTCAAAGCCTCCTCATAATTTCCCTGTTCATAAATCAAACAAGCCAAACTACTTCTTGTATACAATGTGTAACGATGCTCTTCCCCCAAAACTCGGTTGCTCACTACCAGGACTTCCTTAAACAGACCTTCTGCTTCAAAAAGCTTCCCTTGTTGCTCCAATACAAGTGCACTATTGTGCTTAATAAGCAATGTCTCAGGGTCTTCCTCTCCATTGATTTCTAGTGATGTCTCCATTGCTTTATTATACCATTCTAAAGCTGCATCCGAATTATGCATCTCATAATAAACAAAACCAATGGACCTTGCAGTAAGGGAACTATCGCCATTCCAATTTTCAAGCAACTGAGATTCATATAATTCTTGCAGAAGTAGCAAAGCATCGTCGTATTTTCCCATCTTCTTCAAAAGACTTCCCCTCCAGGATTTAATTTGTAGTGTCCACCGATTATTATTTCCCGAATCATTTTGTAAAATACTCATCACCTCAGAATTGAATTCCAGGGCTTCTCTGTATCTTCCAGAATTATACATCTTCTTACAAATCAAAACGGGAAACTCGCCGCGTTTTTCAACAATTTTTGGATACTTTATTGCGTGTTGCCAAATCATTTGGCAATGAATTAATTGGTCATAAGGGATTTCCTCTGCTCGCAAAATACGATCCATGCATTCAAAAACGCTGTCAAGTGTACAAATTAACTGATTGGTGTTAGCAAGTTCAATCCTGGTTGTCTCTTGAACCAAACGGTGGATGGATATCGTCATTCCAGATAAATTAATCATCGAGTGATCCTTCAAAAGTGTAACAGAGGTTGTGTCTTTAGTTTTGAAATCATTTTGTTTTCTGTATGGAAACATTTCCCAAAAGTAGAACTTGAAAACCCGAAAGAGATATTTGAAAAAGTATTTTCTATCCACAACCAATTCAAATAGCTTCATCAGCAGTTCGACGGAAATGTTGTCAGGAGCCATAAAACTAATGATATTCATCAATTCTAAAGCTTCTTTTCCAATTTCAGGTGTGTTCCTTATTTTATCAAAGGTGACTCTCCAGGTTAAGTAAGTTGTGTTGGAAATGTTGTCCAGTGATTCGTGATGTGGAAGTTTGTGATCTAACAACATTCTTGCCTCTTTATCAAAAGCCTCCAGGTAATTTTCGATGCTGGTTTTTAACCCAAGTGTACCCGGGCTGATTTTCTCATTTATATAAGCTGCCGCTTGTTGCATTGCCAAAGGATAACATTGTAATCTCTCACACAGTTTGTCAATCAGCTCGAGAATATTGTTCTCAACAGAATTTTCGTTCAAACTGAAATATTTAAGAAAGAATTTCACAGCTTCCCCTTTTTCCAAAACATTAAGGTCCACAGGAATACAGTTAGTTCCAAAAACGGGTATAACTGATCTTAGTCTTGATGTTGTGACAACAAAAGGTTTTAAAGCTGAAGGCGTCTGCTTTGAAGCGAAATCGGACAAGGAATCTATAACTGAGTTATCGTAGGTTTCGAGATTGTCAAAAATAAGGAGCCAATTTGCCCCAGATAATTTTCTGTAGATTTCCTTCAAAAGAACCTCCAGACTTTTCTCCTTTCCTTCATTATTTTTTAATGGAATGTGCATCTCCGTCTGAGCCAATTCTTGGAATGAGTGTGCCAATGACTGTTGTGTTTCGGCATTTATCCAAACGCAGTGACCTTTGACCTCATTGTAAAATATTTTTGCAAAATTTCTTACCAGCTCACTCTTCCCAATTCCTCCGAGACCCGTGATGGCGGCGAATAGCATCCTTTTCATTTCAGCACAGCTGTTCCATTGTTCAAAAAGCTTTTTCATTTCACTTTCTCTTCCTGAATAAAATCTTGTTGGCTGCCGAATATTAAACCAAATAAGATTTTCTGAACCATTTGTACATTCCACTGGATTGGTGGAGGTTCGGGGCATTCTTCGAAGTTTTTCTACTTCAACTGTGAAACAAATAATAATACACCATGACAAATACGGATATTATAATGAGTGGATTGTAGCGAAAATTTCAAAACAATTGGAACACAATAACGGCCTATCTGCTTTAAGCAAGATCAGACAAACAAACAACACACAAACCTATTGAGTGAATGCTGACTGTTGACAAAAGTGTATGTCATTCAGTGACCCGTGGACCAAATGGTCCCATTTTCTACCAACAGCAATCCTAGTATCCATAATATTGATATGGGAAAACAGAATTCAAAAAAGTTGACCCTGCAAAAGTTATACAATACCACAGACGGATATCATCGTCCATCGTCATCATCACTATAATCGGAAAGTATTTCCTACCCATATCCTACCCATGTATAAATTGCATAACTCTCCTTACCTCTCACTCACGAGGACCATAAGTGTATCTACCTTACGATCCACTATAATTAGTGTTATAGTGTATGCCGGACTAACTACACTTGTGCATTGGAAGTATGTTGGGGTGTGAAAGTTTATTATTTTATAAAATAATTGCAATAATGTAAAATACACGACTCTGAAAATTCTTGAGGGATTATCATTTTGAACTTAAGTAATTTTGAATTAGTTTTGAAAGTAAATTGAAATTCGAAATTACCCACACAAAGGATGCAAAAAACAATTTTCAGAAATGTGTTGTATGTAAAGTAATCTATATATTTACTGGCACCAGATTACAGGTGTATAATGAATGAACAATATTAAAAAAAAATGTAATTTCTTCTTACTTGCTGATGTATTACATCCAATTGTTTTTAATTGTTTAGCCAATTTTTTTGGGTTTGCTTCTGTACAGTTTGCCTTCCAGTGTTTCAAAATATTCAAAACTATATCACTCATTGAGCAGTTGCTGTTTTCCATTTTTTCTAAATCGTGAATCATGCTGTTTTGGAACTTCAATAATACACAGAAGCTTTTCCAATTTTTACAAAATATAGGATCGTTTGCAAGTACTTTGATATATTCAAAAGCGTCCACCGGGATATCTGTGAGTAAAAATTAGGTACTGAATATAGACATAATCCTTCAAAAACTAAAAATCACTTGTATTTTTACTAACCTGCCGAGGCCGCCATTTTCGTAATTTGTGTCCACAATCCCCTCAAAAGTCAAAATAACTTTTTAATTAAGCGTCAACACAAACTCAGGAGCAAAAAATATCCAATTACAAAATATTCGCAATGTGCACAAATTCAAGTGAAAGAACTTACAGTTATCCTACAGATAATATATGTTGGGTGGAAGTTACGCTCTGATTAGCCCCACAATTGATAAAAGGATAAAATATTTATCATTGGCATTGGCACGGCAGTAGGAAATCCCGAATTCATTGTGATGTTATATTCATTTATTTGCCGCAGAATATATAATACAGGACTAGTCATATTTATTGTATCACAATCAAACATTATCATTACCGCCCTTCAAAATTGTTCTCCTATTTAATTAGGAAGATTTTGTAACTTAATTTTATTTAACTTAATTGCCTGCTTTTGGTAACGAATATTTCAAAACAAAGCAACGACCATGGACAATTGTTTGTATAACTTAGCGATTTTTATTTCATTTTCCAAGAATTTTTGACACTTCTTTAATAACAGAAAAACTGCCAAGCCACTGTATACAGCCCGCCCGAGTGAGTGTATTGCTGCATAATTACGACAAATATCCTTAT